>JAJLWO010000121.1:0-34909 GCA_030570775.1 Ogataea pignaliae | reverse complement strand
CAAAGGCTTGGAAAACCTCCTACACACGTTGTTTTCTTATTAGAGACAAATTTGCTTTGGTCAGCTGCTGCGTAAAAACAGCGGTTTGGCCGAAGGTTTTATCAAAAACAAAACTCTTACTGTGGTTCTGTGCATATGCGCAGGTGCATATATATATGCATGTACATGTGCATGTTAGTGAGTGTGTGAGATTGGCTTCTTTCTGTAGTTTATTGTTCTGCGGCCCTTGGTGTTGGATGGTTGGATGGAACCTGACTGATTATCCTTGGATTTGGTTGGAGCCAGGATCTTGAGTTTGCCCCTAAGTAAAACTGTATTTTATCTTGAACCGTAGCACATGAACGAGTCATGTGGTTTTTAGGAATCGGTGTCCTATGGCTACCTACTGATAAAAGACTACTTTCGAGTTGCTTGACATACAGCTGTGGTTTTGCGGCAACTTATTTCTTCTTTAGTAAGTCGACTTTTGATGACTAACCAACGATAGGAGGTAGGTGGGGTGCATATCATGACACAGGCGCAGGATTTACTATATATTTTCCTTGTTCAATCAACCAATCATTGAATCAATCACTGGAAGATTTTTTCGGGGTAAAAATTTCGGCATTAGCTCTAAGAACCCTTCCTCTTGCAGATCAGGGAATTGATTAATTAATTTGTCTGTCTATGTGGAGGGTGGAAAACACAAAACTAACCACCCACCCACCTAGCTAGAAAAACTCTCATATATATATATATATCTGTTACAATTCTGATTGATGAATAGCATAAACAGAGTGAGGATTATCTAGCGAAATAGATCTTGCTTGCGGTTTTATGTATTGTTAGCATATCTTATTGTCGACCTTCCTCTCTGCTCTTTATCAGCTGCGTCTCCCCAATAGAAGCCACACGCATAGACACAAACGCCACGCGGTGGTCACTATGGGGGAAACCCCCCGCTGTTTCAAACGAGAGAGAGACACCCTTTAGCGCGCAAAAGACTTCTTTTTGCTTAACTTTCCACTTATTTCAGTTACATGTATTACAAGTGATTTGATCTACAGTGGCTAGCTAATTATAAAACACACTCTATTGTTGTCATATATAGGACCTACACCACTATCAATTACAGACTACTTATTCAATTGAACAAAACAGTTGTCAAGCCTCTTCTAAACAGGAAGGAAACTCTTTCCAACTCCTTCTTTGTGAAAAAAAGCTCGAATTGCAAACTAATACTCAGACTGATCAAACCTTTCCACCGATCTTCTTTCTTATATACGTTCCAATCTGTGCATTGAATCAACAGCACTATGACCGATCGACACCTACCCCATCGCATGGATCAGTCTCCACCAACACACACACCACAACAAGTTTACCACCAAAGGGTTGTTCAGTATAGCCAACCATCATACACATACCCGCAACTTTCTCATTCTCCTTTACCATCCACCCGTGTCCAACCTCCAAGTAACTACTATCAACAGGGCATAATTCCTCCCCACCAAATAGAACAACCGGCTCTCCCCAATGGGGTGACGAATAACCGTTACATCCACCCTGAGCAACAGCAACATCCACCACCCTCCGTAGAACCATTTCCCTTAGGAAACCCAGTTTCAAGCAGTATGCAGCGCTCATCAGTGACAACGTTGCCCCTAAAGTTGGAAGAATATACCCTTGGTATGGACAGGCCCGTCAATGACAACGGCAACCACATGAGTCATCTCTCATCGATCGAACGTGAAGAGATCTCCCAATTGACGTACGAAATCTCACAGGTTTGTCCGATCCCACCATTTGCCAACCAGGAACTTCGAGTTGAATCTTTGGAACATCAACAGCCCAAAAGGTCTCATCGTAAGTCCAAATTTACCGAAGAACAGGACCAACTCATTATAAATTTGAAAAAAGCGGGGAAATCATGGGTTGAGATTGCCGATATTGTTGGAGTTGGTAGTTACTTGGCTGCTAGGAATAGGTATCAAGTATTGATTGGTCAACAGGGTGGTGGAAATTCCGCATGTGGTCCCGAGGATGTGTTGGAGTTGCGAGATTTGGTTGATTCTGGAGAGGTTGAAAAATGGAAATATCTTGGTAGAGAGTTTGAAAAAGCTACTGGGAAACGATGCGATCAAAGACAGATTAGAGAGTTGGTTAGGGTGTTAATTTGGAAGGATCCAAAGAGTTTAGATCTTGATGAGAGTTACTTGAAGGAACTGAAGAGGCTCAAAAGGTGACTGTGTACACTGATGGCGGCCACCTTATTTTGGCGTTGCTTTGGATGTGTTTATTTCACTTCTAATTGGTGTTATTTCTTTCTCCTCTGATTGTTTATATGTTTTTCCTGTCTTTCCAATTTATCTCCAATCCTTTAATCTGTGTCATTGAATTGTTTGGTTTCTTTACTCTTACTTCCATTGCGTCTCTGCTTCGACATGATCTCTTTACAGTCAACCCCAAAACTCAACTCAAATTTGGAATCACTCATTCTGTAAACTTTCTCTTTCTATTCTTTGAGGCTATATATATTTCACCGGTATTCACCTGTATTTTTTAGAATCAATTGGCTTTGCCGAATGCTTCAAAAAGGGATACGTCTCATTTTGAGAAAGAAGCTTCTCTAAAAAGTTGGACCGCCTAAAAAATAGTACGGCTCGAAGAGCGCACACTTCATCGCCTGGTTGCAACAAAAGAACCCGGACCAGCACTCGCCCCACACGGCACGGCCGAACAATGGCCACCTCCGGGGCAGGCGAGCGACCGAGAACGAGAAAAGTCCCAAAGCGGAAACTGAGGCAGCACGCACGGGCACAGGCCGCACAACAGCTGTTGTTGTTGGTTTTAAAACAATTAATTATACACTCAACATACAAATCTCACCACCACCACTATCACCACAACCTGCAACCGTCCAATTGGTCTTCAACACCATCAACTGATATCTCTCTAAGATACCACCACCCAGATAGAAAATCTCTGTCCCTCTTTTTTTACCAATTGCTCCATCGATTGAAACAATTGCAATCGGCACTTTCTTAAAGCTTAATTTTCAAGTCCCATGGCGATTACCCCACACTCTTAACCAACCAACAACAACATAGAAATGTCGACTCCGCCATCTCCATCTTCATCCTACGCTTACATCACCCTTCTTTTGAACGATGGTTATCTACCAGGGACATTGGCATTGCTTAACTCTTTAAAGAGACAATCAACAAAATACCCAGTTGTCCTGCTATACTCCAAATTGCAAGTTTCCAAAGAAACAGTCAAACTTTTAGAAGACTCCGATTCATTCGAAGAACTGATCAATATTGATGATAACTTAATACAGTCCAACTCTTCACAGATCTTAGTTGAAGTTTTGAAAAGGCCGGAATTGGCATTGACATTGACAAAACTAAACGTTTGGAAACAGACCCAATACGATGCCTTGATCTACCTTGATTCGGATACCTTGCTCCTGCAAAACATCGATGGCTTGTTTGATCAGCTTGCGCCTACCCTTAAGGATGGTCAGATAGCAGCTGCTCCAGACTGTGGATGGCCAGATTTATTCAACTCTGGTATGTTCTTGATAAAGCCTTCTTTGCAGACGTACGATGAGTTGATGAGGCATTACCGTGAGGTTGAATCGTTCGATGGTGCCGATCAAGGTCTGTTGAACGATTTCTTTGCTGGTATTGAAGCAGTCGTTACTGGCCAAGGAAAGAATTGGATCAGATTGCCGTTTGTTTACAACTGTACCTTGAGTTCTGGATTTTACGAGTACTTTCCTGCCTTGAAGAGGTTTATTGGAGAGGTCAAGCTTGTTCATTTCATTGGAGCTGACAAACCTTGGAAGAAATTCCCAACTAGGGACACCACCGGCAATGGTGCTTTTGAACTGGAGATTGAGAGCAATGGTGAGGTCAAGAAATTGTCGTTGTTTGATCTCTGGTGGGATCATTACAAGTACGTCATGTTGGGTGCGATGGACCATGTTGGGTTGCTTAGATTAGCAGGTCATTTACCACCAGCCCCTAGTGCAGCTGCATTGGAAGAGCATAGAAGTTTCAAGGAACAAGAGAAAAAAACCGAGCCAACAGCAACAACAACAACAACAGCATCTTACTCCTCGCATCAACACTTGGAAACCTCAACATTACAACAGCAACCATCAGAACCACAACCTCAACACCACCCGCTGTACTACTACAAACCACCATCATCCCAGCCACAACCTTATCAAAAGGACAAGGGTGAAGCGTATAAGTTGAAAGAACCAAAGCTGGATTGGCCAAAGGAAAAAGAGCCAGTCAGTGTCGCCAAAAGCAAGGTTGTAGAGAAACAACTATCAAGACAGGAAAAATACGTCCTGGAGCATCCTATCTTCCCATGGGAAAAACAACAATCCTCAACTGATTCTTCTCGTCCTCTTCCTACTAGAACATTCGATTATAATCCATCCCATTTGTTGTCTGTGGTTCACAACCCTCTGATCCCGATAAATGGCGGTGGTGGAGTGAAGAAAGGTGTTTCCGTCGTTGCTGGTGCTGGTTCTGGTGCAGGAGCTGAAAAATCTAGATCTAAATCTAAAGCTAAACCTAAATCTCCTGCAGTTACCGCGACGAACGCTGTCGCAACTGATACCGATAGCGGTGAAGTAGCTCAAGAGGAGGAGAAAGCGGAGGATGGGTTCATTGCTGGATTTGATGATGGAGACGCTTTCAACCAATTCTTGGAAAAGATGGAGAGGAGAGGAACCATGGTTGTCGGTACCAACGATGACGACGGTGAGGATGGCGACGGGGATAAGGGTGGTTCCAATGAGGGTGAGTTGGATGAGGATTTGGGTAAGTTGTTAAACGAGAAGTTGAGCGTTATCTCAGGAATCGAAGAAGAAGAAGAAGAGGAGGAGGAGGAGGAGGAGGAGGAGGAGGAGGAGGAGGAGGAGGAGCAGGAGGAATAAATAATGCTGCCAATCTTCTTTCGATTTTTTCTGACTTCCTCCCCTTCTACCTTGGATGCTATGCTCCCATATCCTCTTATGTTTTTTTCTTGTTTTCTTTTTAGAACCCGTGTTTGTTCTTCTCAGAAAGCGCTTAGATTGCTTTCTAATCTTCTTTTTTTCTTTTGAAATTTTGAAATATTTTTTTTGCCACATTTCTTCATTGATTATTATCACTTTTCCATTACTACGCCTTTATTTTTGAAAACCCTGTGTTTCTGTTTACCGATCTCTTCATTCATTTTTTTATCCCGTGTATTTTTCTATAAGCATTTGCATCAATCTTATTTTAGTTCGTATCCTTCAGGTTTCCAAGTTTTAACTCGCGTTGATTCATATAGCTTATATAACCAGGGCCATTTATAATTTCTCAAATTGAAAGACGAGGAGAAGGTAAGAAAGGGGGGTGGCAGAGGACGAGTCTTAATAAAAAAGCATATAAGAAAAAAAAAGATTTATAAGAGCAAGCAAGCAAGTCCCACACTACAAAGATAATAATTCTAGAGGGGTGGTAAGATAAGTAGATCAAATAGATCCAACGAGAGCCAGCCGGTCAGCTTAGAAAGATCCGTTCCCTCTCCGACATATTAGATTCAATCCGACTCTCCTCCCTTCATGAGGATGGCTGGAACTGTGAGTTTCTGGAACCTACGTTCTCTCTCAAGGCAGTCAACTGCTTCGATCTGAAAGCTTCGTAGTGAACCAAAGAGGTCGAATCGATCAAATCGTGAAGGTGGGTTCTAGTCAGAAAATCTCTCAAGTAGACAAATTCACACTGGGTAACATCTTCAACGTTGATAAGTCCCCATTTCGTCCTTCTACCTCTCACAGTTTCACCTGTTGGAGTGGTGATGATTTCTTCCGATCCAATAACTGAAAATGGTAGTAGTGATCTGATGTCGTTGTTCAGCTGTCTCTCGTCTTCAGTTAGGGCATCTTCTGGATCTTCAACGTCGTAGTATTCGTAAGGGTACATCCTAAAATTGTAATGCTTGAACTGATCCTGTAGCACCTTCTTAAAGTTTGCTCTTTCTTCGAGTGTCAAAGTGTCAGACTTGGCAATGACTGGAACAACGTTTGCAACCTCAGTCAGTTTTTTCAAGACCAAGATGTCGAGGTTTTTCAAACCGTAACCGTTAGGAGAGATGAAATATAGGATACAGTGAACCCTTGTATCCTTGATGTGTTTCTCTCTTGAAGCATTCAATTCCTTTCTCAAGTATTGATTCTGTTGATCTTTGATGTACTTCATGATTGGCTCCCAGCATCTATCGTTGTTGATCTGATCTCCAAAGCCTGGCGTATCAATGATGTTGAGGTTCAACTTGACGTTGTTTTCCACCAAGGATTGGGAAGTAATCTTAATCTCTGGAGTTTTATCGATTGGTTCAAAAATGGTCTTTCTGCCGTTGGAATCGACGAGGTGTGATGAAAATAGAGTGTTAACCAAGGTTGATTTGCCAAGGCCTGAGTGGCCAACCAACATGACATTAAGCGTGAATCCTCTTTTCAACAGTCTGTTTTCGATCTGTGTTGTTATTGTGTCGAAACCAACGTAGTTTGTTGGTTGGACGTACTGGTTCAAACTTGAAGGAGCAGATGTTGCATGTTGCTGTTGCTGTTGTGTGTAGTTCTGGATGTCTGTCATTGTGAGGATTCCTTGTTCAGTCTTGGTGGAGGAGGCGGAGAAGAATAAGGAAGGGGTTTTGGCGGTTGTTCGTGTTTGTGTATGCTTGGACAGACTAGGGGTAAAGGTGATAAATATCTTTACTGCTTTCCAATGGATTCAATGAGTATATAGAAGGCTAGAGAGGATGCTGAGAAGAAGAACAGAAACGTTAAGAACAACAGGGACAACAAGAACAACAAGGACAAACAAACAAACCCATCTTGTTCTTAAACAACACACACAGCATTCATCAATGAGACGGACGCGTTCTTTTTCCCTTTTATCCCTTACCCAAACAGATACACCCTTGCACCATATAATATAATTTTTCTTTCCAACTTTTTTCACTTTTTTGCTCCTTTATGAGCATACTCATACTAATAATCATAACCTGGACAGTTAGAGAGATAGAGAGAGACACCAGGAGGTTTATACTCATTATAATATAACTAACTAAACACAACTACATTCTCCCCTTCTATCCCACCTCCCCTTGTGTTGATACTGAACGAGCATCACTCAAAGCATAAGCCTACTCCACCATTATCACAATCACAACAGGATGGCTTCGATACAAACAGCAGGCCTTATATCTCTGGCTCTCGAGAGCATACTGCCTAAATATACATTCCCAAAGTTGAACCTAAACCTCCTTCCAGGTCTGTTCCAATCCCAGCCTGAGCAGCAAATAGACCAAAGATTAGTCGAGCTTGGAGAAAAACTCTCAAAGGACCCTTCGAAACAACCATTTTTCCACAATAATGGTATCCTGAAAGCAGCACCAAAGAAGAAGACCTCCCACATGAAGAGAAGGCAGAGGTTATACGCACCTGGTGATAAACAGATCAAGCTAAACAACAACTTAAACAGATGTCCATCCTGTGGAAACTACAAGAGATCCCACTTCTTGTGCATGCATTGTGTTTCGGAGATCAAGCAGCTGTGGAAGCAAAAGGATAGAGATGCGAGCGAGGTGGAACCTTACGTCGAAGAGTTTGTCAATCCATTAGATGAGAAGGTGTTATATCCTGGTAAGACTGAAAGGCATCGTGAGAGAATGTTGAGGAAGAAGGAGTATTTGGTACAGAGGCCAAAAACCTTGCCTGTCGAACCTAAGGAATGATCTCGCTTTCTCTCACCCACACTTTCGTTTACAGGTGTTTGATTTTAGTGTGTTGTCTTTCCCTCCTGTCTGTGTATATATGCATTCAGTATAGCGAACATCTTCTCTGTATATATACCCTATATATAATAACCAATTGGAGCTTGATGCTTTAAGGCTTTGGCACGCCTAGCTTCTTTTTTTCCATTCAACTTTATTATATCACAAGTTGCACATATTTATACCATATCCTAGAGTGTTCAATTCTGTACAAGGTGTATCTTGCCTTCGACCGTTTAACCATTCCTACAAGATCTTTTTGCATCCCCCATCCATCATCAACCGTAGCAGACTTAGTTTGTCCAATAGGCCGACCAAGGTTGCGGCGTGAGCTCGTTCTTCCTCAAAGAAAAACAATGGCGGTCCTCTTCTGGAGACTCACGCCGCACAGCCTCTCATTGAAACCTGCAAAAAAAAAGTCTGATGGAAAAAAGAAAAAAGAACTTTAACGAAGTTGAAAAAAGGATGAAAGACTGATACTTTTCCCGGCTTAATCCAACTCCTCTTCTCCACAAGACAAGAAGGGAGCTAATCGTATAAGGTTATATGCATAAGAATGCCATCCGTAACACCACAGACAGATGTGGATCAGTCAAAAGTGAAAAGACAAAAGCTTGGTGGCTCCAATCTGGCACCATCACTGTCCCCGTCCCCGTCCCCGTCCCCATCAAGGCTCATATCCCCCTCCCTAAGATTGACCCTGCCTAGACACCCACTCAACATCAAGCCAACAGGGAACCTATTGATTACACCACAGGACAAACTTTCCCGGATAAATGAATCCATGGGACCTTTCTTTTCAAAACTATCAGATGAACTAATACTAAGGATAATTGGGTACCTTGATTCCCCTCAAGACTTATGGAGACTCATGCAAACGAGCAGGTTTTTCTATGGGTTTGTCAACTTTGACGATATTTGGAAGTCATTCTATTTAAATAGTGCGAATCAGAGCCATGGAAAATTATTGCAAAGTTGGAACGGTTCTTGGAGAAGATCAATCCTGAAGATTCAGAAGAAGGATAGTTACAACGTTGATTGTGGGGTTGTCTATTCCGACTTGGTGTATGTTCCCTATCAAAACTCTCAGATTGATTACTCCAAGATTTTCAAACATTTGGTGGATCAAGAGTTGGAGATGATGGAAAATGGTGAGGTTAAACTTGCGTCAAGATGCAGCCCGTTGGATTTCCCAAATGGAAGAGCACCAAGATTACTCGAAGACAGCATGAACAAGAAAGAGTTTGAATTGAAATGGCACGACTATCCGTTCATCTTAGTGTCGCCATCGTCGGAAAACAACAATAGATCAAACAGGTGGCCAGCTTGGACAAACGACGATCTGTTAAGGATGTTTCCCGATGTCACCTTCAGACAGGAATGTGTCGATTGGGATCTTGCGATGTATCACGATTACTGTCTGGCAAATCAGGATGAAAATCCACTCTATTTGTTTGATTGTAACTCAATGGCAATGAATGATATCAAGAAGGGGATACGCAAGCCTACGGTTTTTGAAGAGGATTACTTTGACGTGTTCACGAGCTCCAAAGATGGAATTTCTTGCCGTCCGGATAACACCTGGCTGATCACAGGGCCAGCAAGGGCAGGTTCAACTTTTCATAAGGATCCTAATTCTACTTCTGCTTGGAATACAATCTTGTCAGGTATGAAGCTATGGATCATGATTGACGAAAACGTGACTCCTCCTGGTGTCCATGTTACTGAGGATCAATCCGAAGTTACCTCGCCTTTAGGGTTGGCCGAATGGGTACTCTCTGGATTCTATAACGATTCTGTCAAGTTGGCAGAACAGTGCAATTTGAATGGAAGCAGGAGTAAAGTGTTAATATTTGTTGCCTTTGCTGGGGAGTGTGTTCATGTTCCTAGTGGTTGGTGGCATACCGTTATCAATTTGGTCGATACTGTTGCCGTTACTGGGAATTTTGTGCCTGAGTGTAAATTGGGCAAAGTTCTGGATTTCTTCAAAAATAAAAGAGCACAGATAAGTGGCTTTCATGGTGTGAGGTTCAAACAGTTTGTTGCAGAGTTGGTCAAGAATGAGAATGGTGTGCCTGTGCTCTTTGAGGAGTTTTTAAAACAAGGCCAAAGGTATGGTGGTAGTGATGATGGCTTTGGCGGTGACGATGACGAAGATGTGGGAGAAAATGGAGCTGCTGATGAGCTACCAGTATTTGAATTGTTTGTTGAACTCCTGAGGCTCAATGAGTTTGAAGAAGAGCTGGAAAACGGGCTGGAAGAAATGAGGAAATTAGAAAGAGATCGCAGGAAGCTGGCAGTGGAGGGAAATGTGAAAAAATCAGAGGTTTGGGAGCAACTTACCGAGGAAGGCCAAACAGGTTTTAACTTTGGATTTGGGTTTGATGGTGAATCGAGCGATGAAGCGGATTGAATAGAATCACCGTGAAAAAAAAAAAGAAAGACGAGTTGTAAAACGCTATTATATGGGCCATAATCATCTAGAATAATTACAGAATCTATTATTACACATCTATACCAGAGCACCACCGCCCGCGTTGTGTTCAATTCCACCAGTACTTTTCAACCATGTACTAACGGTCTCATAGACACCCAAGAAGATAGCACCACCGGCACTGATCCACATAGTCCTAGGACCGATACCACTTAGTAAGACCTTGTACCCTTCCTCTGACGCTATCTTGTTGAATAGTGTTGATATTGGAATTTTGGTCTTACTCAGCATTAGTCTAGTCTTCAAGACATCCAATGGAGTGGTCAACGCTGCTGCCAATCCACCGGCAATGGATCCGCACAGGGCACCTTTCAAAGGAGAAATTGCAACTTTATCATTTGATTTTGAAGCTGAACTTTCGATTGCGGCCCATTTCAACTTGAGATATTCGTAAAGTGGGAATTGGATCATGGTGAAGGGTATTTCTCTCAGAATGGTTGTTGACCAACCTCTATACAAACCTTTGCGAATGCCTTCACCAGACTGGTTTGATATTATATATTTGAACGATTCGTAGGAGGAGTTGAACTGCAAAGATTGGGTTCTCTGTTTGATCACCTCAGCTGGAACTCTCACCATACAAGCAGCAATTTCACCTAGGGATGCACTGATCATGTGGGATAGATTGAGCGTTGTTGCTTCGCTGCATGAAATATAACGGGGTATGTTATATTTTAGGTATGACTTCATGGTATCATAAGTGACGAAGAATAGGGATGCCGATGGCGCAGATGCAATCACAGCAGAACCGAGACCTCTATAGAGACCTTTAAAACCACCGTTACGGAAGAATCCTCCTTTGGCTTGAAGTCTTGTCTTTAAGGTGTCTATGGGGAAGAAGGCCAGGTCGGTGGCCGTTCCTGCTGCTCCTCCACTGATTAGGGATATCGTGAACAGCTGTGTATGATCCATTGAAGGTGAGATGGTGGTGGCGACGGCGGTGGTGGTGGGCCAATTGGGGGGTCAAAAGTGAGACGTTGCGTTTACAGATCTATATATCGGAGTTTACTGTATGTACTCTTTTGATCGTATTCGTCTCGTCTCTTCTGTCCTGTGCTGTCCTGTCCACCATCTCGTCATCTTGGGTACCGTGAGCAAATCCATCACCGCCAAGACCAAAATTGCGTCGATCGACGCTTTAGACTAGTAGAGTCCGAGATCATGTGCGCGGGCTCCAATCCTATTCAAAATTTCGCTTTCGCTCAAAAGCGGTGAATTTGCCGTTGCCGCTGCTCCTGTTCAAATATATATATATAAGCTACACAAGGTTACATTCTATAATTGCCCCCCCTCCAATTTTCTCTTTTTACATTCATCTATTCTCCTATACACCTCCGAGAAACTCACATCAATATATTCTGGTCGGTTACGTTATAAAAGCTTTCAAACATTATGCTAACCCGACAACTAAAGACCTCCATTGCTTCGGTTACAAGAGGGTCCGCTCTGCAGGGAAGAAGAAGATTCATATCTTCTTCCGTCCCATCGATGACTTCCTCCACTATGGTGAAGAATGCCTCGCCAGTCTCATCTTCCTCATCTGCATCTGCATCGAGTACGTCCGAAGCAGTTCCGCCTCAAGGATCTTCTATCTCGCTGAAACAGGTCAAAAGAGATGAATCCTTGTACGGACAAAGACCGATCTACCTAGACATGCAAGCAACGACACCAACCGATCCTAGAGTGTTGGACAAGATGCTCGAATTCTACACGGGGCTTTACGGTAACCCACATTCGTCAACCCATGCCTACGGTTGGGAGACGGACAAAGCTGTTGAAGATGCAAGAGCCCACATTGCAAACGTGATCGGTGCAGACCCAAAGGAGATTATCCTAACCTCTGGTGCAACAGAGTGCAATAACATGGCAATCAAAGGTGTTGCAAGGTTCTACGGAAAGACTAAAAAACACATCATCACAACACAGACGGAACACAAGTGTGTCTTGGATTCCTGCAGACACTTGCAGGATGAAGGTTTCGAAGTGACGTATCTGCCAGTGAACCCAGATGGTCTCATTGATCTTGAACAGTTGGAAAAGGCAATCAGAAAGGATACATGCTTGGTTTCAATCATGGCTGTCAACAATGAGATTGGTGTCATCCAACCGTTGGAAGACATCGGTAGGATCTGCCGCAAGAACAAGGTGTTCTTCCATACCGACGGAGCACAGGCATACGGTAAGATTCCAATCGATGTTAACAAGTGTAACATCGACCTAATGTCTATCTCATCGCACAAGGTGTACGGTCCAATGGGTATTGGTGCATGCTACGTCAGAAGAAGACCAAGGGTCAGACTAGATCCATTGATCAATGGTGGTGGTCAGGAGAGAGGTTTAAGATCAGGAACTTTGGCTCCTCCTTTGGTCTGTGGGTTTGGTGAGGCTGCCAGACTAATGGTTAGCGAGTACGATGCAGATCAGGCACATATCGGTAAACTCTCAAAGAAGTTGATGGATAACTTGTTGGCTATGGAGCATACCCAGTTGAACGGTTCTAAAGAGCACAGATACTCGGGATGTGTCAATGTTTCTTTTGCCTATGTTGAAGGTGAATCCTTATTGATGGCTTTGAAGGATATTGCCTTGTCCAGTGGATCGGCTTGTACTTCGGCAAGTTTGGAACCTTCCTACGTGTTGCATGCCTTGGGTGCCGATGATGCCCTTGCACATTCCTCCATAAGGTTTGGTATTGGTAGGTTCACCACTGAGGAAGAAATTGATTATGTTATTAAGGCCTTGACGGAAAGAGTCACATTCTTGAGAGAGTTGAGTCCATTATGGGAGATGGTTAACGAAGGTATCGATTTGAACTCCATCGAATGGGCAGGTCATTGATTCGATATCTAACCGAGTGTTTATCTTCCATATTTCTCCAAATTTTCTGTACATTTCTTTGTCTCTGTCTGTGATTGATTTTTAAAATCGATCTATTTTGATATTCGACCTTTCTTGCCCCCCGTCACCCGTCCCCTTTCTCTTCCGCTCGTTTCTTGCATTGGATGGATGGTTTTGTTTTGATAAATCATTGTGATTTTGAGCCTCGATAATTCTTTCTTTTCGTACTCTTGTATGCTTTCGTTCATTTCGTTTTCTTTTTTTTTCTGAAATAAAAGAGCAAATGGCTCTCTCAGTCTTCCGCAAGTTTTGAATTTCGTAAGCTACAGAAATTACTCCAGCTTTAATGTCAATTTTAAGTAGCCCCTGGTGTCTCCTATGGGCAATCTACATCAGACACCCAGAATTTTTCTGGTTATTCTACTTTCTTTAATCGGACATATTTGGTCAATCGACCCTTCTAAATAATATTCATGACACATAGATCTGTTCCTGGCCCATCTACAAGGTAAAGTGAAAGAACGGTTGCTAAGGAGCGTTACGCAATTATTAATGGACACAGTGCTTCTACAGATATGATCCTGTAACGACCCGCGCGGTACGCCCCACGCTCTCCCCTAGGCTTTTTGCGTGTCAAACTCTTTGCTCGCTTCTCCTTTCTTGCCCAACTCTCACGTTAACTATTGGGCGCGATCTTGGACTCTCAACAACGTAGTTTCTTCAATGATTGACAGGATGGAGTGGACCTTTAGAGACCCCAGTCCAAATCCAAACCCAAACGGCACAACTATCAACGATCAAAGCCAAGAGGCACATATCAGGCACACGTCCTTCGCCCTTCAAGTGTATATATTATCATCGTCGGTGCATCTATTCTCTATTTGACTGTGCAAAGCCATAAACGATAATCTATGATGAGCCCGTACCTGTCTCGCTCGGTCTCTCTTCTCCTCACCGGGGCCTTTAGAAGCACCCCTGGAAATTTCTCCAAGGGCGCCGTCGGCGTCCTCGCCTGGCGCGGTCTCTCCACCACGCCCACGGCTGCCTCCCCCGGAATCGTACATGGCTCAACACTATCGGTTACAGCAACACCCACACGAACAAGGGCACCATTCTCACTTATCTCACTCCACAACAACCACAAGTTTGCTTCTTCTAGATCAGCCATCTCTTGTTCATTACCCTCAATCAGACACCTCTCACATCACTGTTGTTCAGGCTTCCAAAAAAGATTAGAGATGTGCAATTCTTCAACAGCTTCTGTTCCTGGTAGACAGATTCTTCCAAAAAACGTCAAGCCAACCCACTATGACCTATCCTTAGAACCTTTGTTCTCAACTTTCAAGTTCAATGGTGAAGTCACGATCGAATTGGATGTCATTGAAACAAGTAACTTTATTAGTTTAAACACCTTGGAGTTGGATCTTTTGGAAACAAAATTGAAAACATCAAAGGGCGAGTTTGTTCCAACCGAAACCGCCTACAACGATGACGATCAATCTTCGACATTCAAGTTTGACGACAAAGTCTTGATTGCCGGTGAGGCAGTCAAGCTATACATCAAGTTTATTGGTGAATTGAACGACAAGATGGCTGGTTTCTACAGATCCACCTACGAGGAAAACGGAGAAACAAAGTACATTGCAACGACTCAAATGGAACCAACAGACTGCAGAAGGGCATTCCCATGCTTTGACGAACCAAACTTGAAGGCAAGCTACAGCATCTCACTAACCGCAGACAAAAAGTTCACATGCTTGTCCAACATGGACGTCAAGAAGGAGATTGAGATTGACGACAGTACTAAGAAGGTTGTCTTCAACAAGACCCCGTTGATGTCAACGTACTTGGTTGCATTTATCGTTGGTGAGTTGAACTACATCGAATCTGACTACAAGTTTAGAGATATCCCTGTCAGAGTGTACACCACTCCAGGTTATGAGGACGGGGGTAGACTGTCTGTTGAGCTTGCCGCGAAGGCATTGGAATACTACGAGACTGTCTTTGATATCCCGTATCCTTTGCCTAAGATGGACATGGTTGGTATCCACGATTTCTCTGCTGGTGCCATGGAAAACTGGGGGTTGATCACCTATCGTATGGTTGATTTACTATTTGACGAGAAGAAATCTACACTTGCCACCAAGTTGAGAGTTTCCGAAGTTGTTGCTCATGAGTTGGCACATCAATGGTTCGGTAACATCTGTACCATGGATTTCTGGGATTCTTTATGGTTGAATGAGAGCTTTGCCACTTACATGTCTTGGAAGTGTTGTGATCATTTTGAGAAAGATTGGAAAGTTTGGGAAAACTTTGTTGGCGACTCGTTACAGTCTGCCCTAACACTTGATGGTTTAAGATCCTCCCATCCGATCGAAGTCCCAGTCAAGAGAGCTGACGAAATTAATCAAATCTTTGATGCTATCTCGTACGAAAAGGGGTCTTCAGTTTTGAGAATGTTGGCCAATTGGTTAGGAGAAGAGGATTTCATCAAGGGTGTTTCCAACTACCTAAAGACGCACTCTTACTCTAGCGCCACCACCGAGGATCTATGGGTTTCGTTGTCTGAGGTTTCAGGAAAGGATGTCGAAGGTACCATGAAGGTGTGGACCAAGGAAGTTGGTTACCCATTGGTCACCGTTACCGAGGGAGCAGACTCCATCTCCATCGAACAACACAGATACTTAACCACAGGTGATGTCAAACCAGAGGATGATACATCCATCTATCCAATCTTTTTGGGTTTAAAGACTGACGAAGGTTTGGACGAATCCATTGTTTTTGAAAAGAGAGCAATGGAACTAGACGTTGAGGACAAGAGCTTTTTCAAGGTGAATGGCAACTCGAATGGTGTGTACAGAGTCTGCTATGAACCAGAAAGATGGGCTAGTCTAGGTGCATCCGCTTCCAAGTTATCAGTCGAGGATAGAATCGGCCTTGTTGCCGATGCTGGTGCTTTATCTGTTTCGGGATACTCCAAGACAACCAACTTGCTGTCCCTTGTGTCTGGTTGGAAAGATGAAACTTCATTCTTTGTCTGGGATGAAATCATCACCAGGATCTCAACCTTGAGAGCAGCATGGATGTTCGAAGAAGAATCCTCCAGAAACGCATTGAAGCAACTAACAGGTGATCTTGTCGGTGAAAGATGCCACAAGAGTGGATGGGAATTCTCTGAAGATGAGTCCTTCTTGGATCAAAGATTGAAGGCACTATTGTTTGGTGCTGCTGCTTCTGCTGATGATGATAAAGTTTTGGAAGCCGTCAAGTCATTGTTCAACAGCTATGTTTCTGGAAACAGGGATGCCGTGCATCCAAACTTGAGAGCCACAATTTTCAACTCTGTTGCAGCTAAAGGTGGCGAAAAGGAATACAAGGCATTGTTGAAGATTTACAAGGATCCACAATCTATCGATGAGAAGATTGCTGCTTTGAGAGCTTTGGGTAGATTTGAAAGCCCAATAATTTTGACCGAGGTTTTGGCCTCGTTGCTAGATGGATCCGTTAGATCACAGGATATCTACATCCCAATGCAAGGTATGAGAGCCCATAAGGTTGGTGTTGAAACTCTGTATCAATGGATGACTGTTAACTGGGATGCCATTTACAAGCTGCTACCACCAGGCTTGTCCATGTTGGGCTCTGTTGTCCAAATCTGTACCTCAGGTTTCACCTCCATGGACAAGTACAAGGAGATTGAAACTTTTTTTGCTGGTAAAAACACCGTTGGTTTCAATCAAGGTCTAGCGCAATCGTTGGAGACCATCAAGAGTAAGGCTAACTGGGTCTCTAGAGACTCTGCTGACGTTGATGCATGGTTAGCCGAGAAGGGTTACTTGAAGAAATGACTATAACAGTTGTAAACTTGGAACACAGCAATGGGTGGTACAATCCTTCATGATCTTTATATGTATGTATCTCTGTTTTTTTCTCTCCTGTTTTCTTTTAATAATGATTAGAAAGTTTTACGTTTCTTAAGAAAACACAGACTTTTGTGTAACGTTACTGGAAAGACGGTGCGCAGGAAGAGCAGACATTGTTCACGTTTGGTGTTCATGCAAGGTTGCCCCAAATTTTTCAACAACTACAGCGGGCTTGGGTACCCTTTTTTCCACCTGACGGTGGTGCACAAAAGAGGGATCACGAGCTAACTGAATGTGTTTCTTTCCTAGTTTTTCCCTATTGTTTGGCCAAGTAAAACAAAAAGAAAATACCAAATTATCATGAGCGATATCAAAGTTAAAGTGGAGCCAATTGAGGTTACAGCAGGGTCGCCACGGAAGCCTACTCGAGATTCGACCAATTCAACTAAGAAGGTACCATCGTCCAAAGGTAGCACCCACGCAGCTTCATCCTCTGCAAACACATCGACTGTTAAGTCAAAGGCACAACTGAAGACTCCACTATCAGCAAAAGAGACCAATGAACATGCTTCGTACCTTTCAACTCCAAAAGCTGTTAGAATAGTTCAAAAGAAGTCATCTCGCACTGATGCCACTATCGGCAAGAACACCAAGCTGGCAAACTTCTTTGTGAATCTACCAAAGGGAGAATCAACGCCTCTCAATAGCAACAGCAAGAACAACCATGATGGTAAAGGTAACAACACGAATGGTAGCAACATCCTTATCAACATTAACAATCCATTCACAACCGCTGCTCCAACAACAGCTGCAACCGTTTCAACGGCCGTTTCCAAAATGGATTCACACTTCAACAGTGACGAGGCCCTCTCGATTTCTTCCTGTCAAACAAACACCTCTGAATCTTCCCCCTGTAGCAACACAAAGAGGAGAAAAGTTTACGGGGTAGCCACCAGTGGCTTCCCATTCGAAGTTTACAAGGATGCAGCATCCCCATGTAAGAATAAGGAGAATGTTCGGATTGCCCAGCAAGTTACTACCGGTGATGATGATTCAACAACATCAATGATTTCGAACAAGCAGCAGGAGAAGAAGAGATACATTACTCCATCGAGGTACATTCCTGACGATTCCCCAATTTACACAAGGACAAAGGATGAAAAGGAGAGTCATTTCATGCAACTCTTGGAGAATCCAAACTGTGTCGAACTTGTTGATTCGGACAGGTTATTTTTAAAATTTGCGCAGTTTGATATACATCAGTGGGTTGAAGAATCGATGGGTATGGTTAGACAGTACGAAACGTTGATGAAGAGGATCGTTTTGATCAGGTTGAGGTTCAACGTGCATTTCCTCAAACTTTTAAACTCTCTTGATCTGTTTGCTGTGGGTTTGGAAAAGCATGGCGTGGAGCTTAATAAGCGATCGGAGATGATGAAGGAGTATTGTAGTAAGATTGTCGATGAGATGGAATGAAACTGATTTATGTCCGTGATCTCAGCTGTTATTCTACTGATCGTGTCAACCTATGTATGATGCCTGCCCCCTTTACGAATCTTGGTCTTTTTGCATATGTGTGTTCTTCAACTACCTTTTGCAGGTTGCTTGCTTCCCTTCTTTCTTTTAGCTGCCCCCTCTCCCCCCGCTTTTAAAAATTAAATAAAAAATGATATTTCAGAGTGAGAAACGAAAATACATAGAGTAACGAAAAGATCTTGTACATAAAAACCAATCATGGAATTCAACAGAAAGATAAAAGACATCTGCTATATCAAGCCTTTCTCTTAAAATTTGAAAACCCACAAAAGAATCGGATAACAAATTCAAATTTTTCCTTTTTTTTACTTTCTGAATCTCTTTGGGACTCTGTTTGAGGAAACAGAAGCAACAGAAGTTGGCAACTTGAAACCTAGAGACTTGATCAACTTGTCGGTGTCGGCATCAACGATCAATTGACCCTTGGTCTTCTTCAAGTCCAAAGCGGAAACTTCTGGAACGTATTGATCCTTTCTTTCTCTCTCCTCCTCTTGCAACTTGAAAGAGATACCTCTAACTGGACCCTTTTGAATTCTTTTCATCAAGTGGGTAGTGTAACCAGCAATCTTGTTTCTCAATCTCTTGGATTGGATCTCGGCAATTTCAGAGGCCAATCTTTTGTTGGTTTCGAAATCCAAAGTCAACTTTGGGTAGTACTTTTCGATTAAAACCTTGGAGGCTCTCTTGACTGTCTTGGTTCTAACTCTACCCTGTAATGATTGTTATGATGATGCTTGTATGCGTACATGTATGTGTTTGATTGACGCAACAAGTTATCAAAAAAAAAGTTAGTATTTGATCATAGGATTTTGTACTTGGAGGGTTGTCATTATTTGAAGTATGACTTTACTAGAGAACGAAGTAGAAGTTGGAATATCAACGGTGATAAAAGGACTAAATGATGCTGAACGGTTATTGTAAGCCGAATGGATCATCGAATTGAACATTCAGTCATAGTCAATGGCTGGGTATGATATGCTGTGAGGGTACTTCATTATCCAACATACTGCGCTTGCTAAGCCTGGAATTCGATCTGAAAACCCAAAACCACAGGTTATATAAGATCTTTTATATAGAGATGTGGTATTAAATGGGAGTACGATGTTCTTTAAATCCTGTTGGAATGTGTGAATGGATGTATCGCTCAAGAGGTTAGGTCTCTTGAGCTGGTGTGTGTAGAATCAACGTTTTGGAGAATGAAATGCCAGTAGCCTGAAGTGTCTCAAGTTCTATGGACGTATCGACTCTAACCCATATTGAAAGTATATCAGGTACTCTGTTTAAAGGATGCCGTGGATTTTACTTGGAGATAATGTTCTGGGATTCAAATTGGAGCATCTGTAGATCGGGGTGGAGTGTTGAGCATGGGATAATCCTCCCTTGATGAATGGTTAAGCATCCAATCTTCGTTGCACTTGCTCGTATCTGTGTCATTTTGATTCAATCATTCGTTCTGGATGTGTTGTCTTGTTTGCAGTTGATATTTTAAGATGGATGGTTGGCTGGCTTGCTGGCCCTCTTTGGCTACTCGGGTGTACGTTGTGTGTTTCGTTTCCTCTCTTCGAGGTGTCTCTAGTGATCGATTCAATAATGATGTGCGTGGTAACATACCATTTTGTGTGATTATATGTGTATTTCTAGATGGTTTCGAAATTTCAAAAGATCCAAAGGGTATATATAATTTGTAGGCTATCAATAGTTATAAGACTCTGATATTTACAAGTATTTACTACTATCACACAGATTGTCTCAGATTCTAACAGATTCACTCACACACATTCAGCATACACACATTACACACACTCTCTCTCACCTCTCTCACCTCTTAGCTCTCTGCCCTATGCTTAAGGTTCAATAGCTTCCTCCATTAAATTTTTCACGCTATTGTTTTGACGGCGGGGGGTAAGAGATGGCGCAAGCGGTGGCCGCTGGTTGTATAAAACCCTCCTTGCCCTCTCTCTTATCACGTGCTTACAAACTGCATACCATAACACCAAAATAAAAATGCATTACGTACACCATTACAAATAACAAACCAGCACACACACTCACTCTCTAACAACAGCAGTAAGTAGTAGTAAGAGGTTGTCGCTTTTGCCAACAACACAACGCATGGACGCTTTCACACAGTGCAAAGTGGCAATTGGGCGTTGGATTCCCATACATTTCAAGGCTCACACAGGCTGTTTATTTCAATCAAATTTGTAACATTTGTAAAGTGCTTCTCAACAATTAAGATCAACCTCAATCTATTTGATATATACTCGAACGTTCGTGCTCCCCGTGTGTGTGTGTGTGTGTGTGAACGCTTCTGGCCTGGCCAACTACCCTTCGCATTCGAACCTCTCTCTCAACACCGCCACCACCGCCCGGCCCAAACCAACCGACCCGACCAGTGCACGACTCTTTTTCCCCATACTTTTTTTTTCCGCTTATCTATCCACAATCCACAATCGATTTCCCCATCACTATCACTATCCTTCCACCGGTCGAAGATTCTCTAATCTTTTTTTTTTGCTTGTTTGTTTGTTCGCTTCATCATACATTCTGCATCTAGATCACAATGGCAAAGTTTCACTGTGATGTCTGTTCTTCCGATTGTACAAGAAGGGTAAGGGTGAGATGTGCAGTCTGTTCAGACTATGATCTTTGTGTTCCTTGCTTTGCCAAGGGTGAAGCTTCAGGAAAGCACAAACCTTGGCATGACTACAAAGTCATCGAACAACATCAATATCCAATTTTTGATCAAGATTGGGGTGCCGATGAAGAATTACTGTTGATTGAAGGATGTCAAACTTTAGGATTGGGAAATTGGCAAGACATTGGAGATTTCATTGGAGGTAGATCCAAAGAGGAGGTTGGCCAGCATTATGAGGACCACTACATACATTCAGAATGTTATCCAATACCCGATCTAAACAAAACTTTTGAAGATTTACCAACATCGGAATTCTTAAAAAGTAGAAAGTTAAGAATCGAATCAAGGAAGAATCTACCCTTACCCCCACCGAAGAAAGTTTTAACTTCAAAACCACTCTGTTCCGACATTCAGAAATACATGCCTGGTAGACTCGAGTTTGAAGAAGAGGCTGAGGATGAAGCAGAAAAAGTTGTTCAAGATATGGTGTTTGAAGCAGACGAATCCGATCAGGATATCGAGTTGAAACTAATCATCTTGGACATATACAACTCGAAACTCACCTTGAGAGCAGAGCGTAAAAGGTTGATGCTCAAGAATAACCTGCTCGATTATAGAAACAACATAGCAATTGATAAAAAGAGAACAAAAGAGGAGAGAGATCTATATAACAAACTGAAAGCATTTGCAAGAGTCATGTCCGCTGAAGATTTTAAAGATTTCACAGATGATATGCTGAACGAGTTGAAGATAAGAAACAAGATTCAGCAGTTACAGGAATGGAGAAGGAACGGTATAACTACCTTTGAAAGTGGATTGAGATACGAAAAGGATAAGATTAGCAGGCTGTCTAGAGCAACCATGGCAATCGCACCATTGACAGCAGCAGCATCAACTAGAGAAAGGCACACGTTAAACTCAGTCAGAACAAACTCGAGACATCAGACCCCATCGGCATACGAAAACGGCACTTCGATTGGAAATATAGGTTCTTCTTCCTCCTCCTCTTCAACCGGTGCAAAGAAGAAGTTGAACCAACAACCTTTGGATATAACCCAATCGCTGGATTATGAATTGTTGTCGGATGAAGAGAAACAGCTCTGTACAACGCTAAGGATATTACCTAAGCCATACTTAGCCATAAAGGAGTCCATGTTTAGAGAGTTGTTAAGATCAGGTGGAAATTTGAAGCGGAAGGCAGCTAGGGATCTCTTGAATATTGATCCTTCAAAGACTACAAAGATTTACGACTTCTTTGTTGCTCAAAAGTGGTGTAATGCCAGTTAGCTAACGACTTGACTCATCATGATGTTTTTTTTTTTTTTTTTTTCAATCGCTTTTTGCCTACCGGTGTTCTGTTTTCTTTCTTCTGTCTTTTTGCTTCTGTTCTTTTCTCCTTCTTCTTCTAGTGTCTCCGGTGTAATTGATTATGAGACTATTTTTCTTTATGTAATATATGTACTTTTTTTGATTCAATTGAATAGTTCATGCGTATGAATTTTTTATGGTATGTGATCATCCAAGTTTCGATTTGCAGACTAAAGATTATCCAGTCATATAGCCTTTTACCGTGAATTTGTGTGGTTGAAATGCTGGCTAATCTCTGGATATCAATTCGTCTGCGAAGGGTTTATTCAACTTTGTGCCGTTGTATCTGAAGAAGTCTGCGTGTGTGCCATTGTCTAAGCTCAAGTGTGGAAAGCGGCTTGATACATTGAACAGTCTAGCGAAGCGGCCATTACTCTGTTTCTCCCAGTCAATTGATACAGATCCAATATTCCAAAAAATGAATCCCGTTTTGCTTTGTTTGGAATTTAGTTCTCATTGTACCGTTTGGTGATTCATTCTTCCCCTGTTAAAAGTTGAAAAAGTAGGGGTAAAGGCGAGGCGACCAGAAAGAATTCGTATTCAGGCTGTGCATTATTATTCAAACACCATTTTTTTTCTCTTTTTAGAATTTATGAAAATTTTATGGATGCCATCAGTTTTCAAATGATCTCTTTTTTATCTGAACCTATAACCAACCCCCTCCAACTCATCAGTAACAGCAACAATACAGAAGCAGTCAATCAGTAGTTAGATCCCTTAAGAGTTGAATAATAATAGTCTGAACGGCAAAAGCAACATACCAACACCACCCACGCAATGGCTGAAAAAGTGAGATATTTCTTGGAGCAGTCGGTTCCAGAGTTGCAAGACCTTGAAAGGAAACAGCTTTTCAACAAGAAGGAGATAACAATGATAATGAGGCGTAGAACAGACTTTGAACATAGAATAGCAGGAAGGGGTTCCAAACCGATAGATTTCCTCAACTACGTCAAGTTTGAAAAGCATCTCGAAAAGTTGAGAAAGAAGAGATACAACCGTATGAAACCAATCATCGATACCAAGCCTTCCATATCGGATTGGGCTTCACAACGTCGTATCTTTTTCATAATGGAAAGATCGATAAATAAGTATCCAAAGAGTCTCGATCTATGGGCCGCATACTTGAAATACGCAAAGAAAAATGGCTCTGTCAAAGTCATTTATGATATCTATTCAAAGCTGTTACAACTCCAGCCTAAAAATGTCAACGTTTGGTTCTCCGCTGCCAACTATGAGTTTGAATATAACAAGAACGTGAAATCTGCAAGAAACCTATTCAAGAGATGCTTAAGATTCAACGGAGAATCCGAAGAAGTCTGGTTTGAATTTATCAAGTTTGAATTGAACTATCTTTCCAAGTTACTACTAAGGAGGAAACTGTTCAGCCTAATCACGGAGAGACAACAGTTGGACGACCTAAAAGAATCGGAACGTGGCGATGGCGATTTTGAAACGGGTGATGTTGTTAGTTTGATGGTTCCAGATAACGAGTTGAATGATGAGATGAACAAACTTCCCGAGATGAACCTCAGCACGTTAGGATCGATCGAGTCCAATCCTGTCTTGAAGGGAGACCTCATCTTGACTCTGTTTGACGTTGGTGTCAGTACGTTGGTCAAGGATATTCCGTTTGCCGAGGATAGGTTTAAGAAGGTGTGGGCTTTCTGCAATTCGATCATTCAAACCATCGATGCTTTCGAAGGATTGGATAGGCTCTACCTTTGTGGCCATATAGTCAAGAGGTTGGTTGAAGATTATGCAAACGTTGACAAGGTTGTTCTGCTACAGTTGGTGTTGAACTTGAGATATTTGAAGATTGATGATGATGACTTTGTTGGTGCTTTACAGAATACCATCAGATCATACCATTCATGGTGTGCAAAGGATGCCAAGCATGATGATCAACTGAAGAGTGAAGTTAGAAAGTTGTTTGTTGCCTATTTGACAGACAATTATTTGAACAAGGCTCAAGGCGAGTTGAAAGAGCTGTTGGTGCTATTGGTGAAGAAGCTCAAATAACAAGGAAGAAAAGAAAAAGGAGAAGGGTGCTACCGCTACAGTTCTAAGAAAGTATCATGGATGGTGGTTTTTTTTTAACATTAAAAACGCATATATAGAGAATCCCCTGGACGTTGTTCGCCAAAAAAAGACTGGAAACACTCAAAACAGCAAAACAAGTCATAGAAAAAGCAGAAAACGTAAACTAATCAATCGTCTCTTTGATCTTTTTTTAAGCTTTGAGTCAGTCAATCGACTTTACTCAATTCTGTCAATTGGATCTTTTTTGAAAGTCTCCTATAGCTCAAAACTAGGGCCAGCACAAAACCGAAAATGGCAAAACCCATACAGTAGGATGCCAACAACAAGAAACTGTTTAGAGTTGGTAACCTGTAAAAGACAAATCCAGAGTCTTGGTCAACTACAGGCACCACGTTCAACCATTTCAAGTTGAAGTTGAACTCAACGGTATCACCAATGATCACCTTTGTGGTGTTCAACGAACTAGACCATGCTGTTCCTGAAACAATCGATCCATCCTTGGCATCACCTAGTAAGAGTATGTTAACGTTAGGGTCCAGATCAAAATGAGATTCCTCAACTTGACCTCTAAAGTTGAAGTTGAACGGAATCATGAGGTTGGAACCCGGGTATAGCTCGATCTGACATGAGAAGGGAGAATCCTGGTGCATGTACAATTGGAACATGTGGTATAGTTCATCTTCAAACTTCAGCGAGCATTTCAAATGGTCGTGGTCTGTTAGGTATGGTAGCGAAAGAGGCTGATTTGTTTCGAGACAGCTTGGGAAGGGAACGTATATGATGTTGTTGTTTTCGTCAAACTTGTGTTCTCCGTTGTCTATATGTCTCGAAATACATGTTATTGAAATCTTGTCACCTTTGTGGTATGGTTTAAGAGCAGTTGCGGCGTTTGACTTTGGGAAAGGTTGGACTTTAGACTGGTGTGAAGGAACCGGGTTTAGAGCTAGCGTTGCAAGCAGTGTCGTTATGATCTGTTTGCAGTTTGGAAAGATCATCTTTGTTGGTACGATATGACAAGATGCAGCCTCCTGATAATTAACGGCAACGGCAAACGCAATTGAAGTGTATACTTGACTAGACAACTGTGATGAGATTGATGGATAGATAGATATACAGAACTGGCTTCTATCCATGTTGACTGTTGAAGCAGCAACTGACAGCACAGCCTTATACCTTTGATGGTTGGTCTGTCTGCGCTCTTTAAGACTCTACTCCGGCTTCAACAAAGCTCTCTATTTGTAATAATATGTTCTTGTCTCTCCCTTTGTATATCGCCTGTTCACTCTTTCCGTGCCATCCCCTCTACTTCTTTGATTCTTTCTAGATAGACCACTACCATAGATACTTTGAATTGCCAGATATTCCATTACTGGAAACTCAATTGGACCTTGACGGCTTCCCTGAACTTACGCAACGGTTGTGATTTCTGTTTCTTTTAATATATTTCCGAGGTCAAAAGAAAGACTCAGCAACACACAACACTGTCGGGCGCCAACACATAGGAACCTCCCCCATCGGACAATACAGAATTTACTAGAGGAATATGAATACAAATAGTCTAACGTCTCCAGCGTCGCCATCGTACGACTCAAGGTCCGTCTCCTTTGAAGACGAACCTGATAGTTCCCATTCTATGCAACGTACAGAGTCCCAACTTCCCAAACAGCCGATGCTACACGATAGTTTATACTGTAAGGGCAACCCTAAAGGATCCGTTACAGTCAAGGTTGATCCCAGCTTGGACAATGTCGTCTTGGATTCTGCAACACAAACACCATCTTCATACCTGAGTCGAAAGAACTCGACTAAGGAGCTCATTGATTCCTTGTCGGAAGGAGGCACTATCAAATCAGTCAAATCCCATGCCCAACTGGCCAAGACAGCACATGGGGTTAGGATTCTTGCCAAAAATTTGAACAAGGCTACCATTCATCTACAACTGAAATCGGTGATGATAGTCACAAAGGCTAGAGACAACTCGCTCGTTTATCTAACAAAGGAGATGGCTGAATGGCTACTTACTTTGGGTGATGATACCTTGGTTTATGTTGATTATCACCTAGAAAACTCAAAAAGGTTTGACCCAAAGGGAATAGAGAATGACATTCCCAATGCAAAGGGGAGGTTGAGATACTGGACGAAAAAGTTGATCCGCCAAGATCCTGATTTGTTCGACTTGGTTATAACATTGGGTGGCGATGGTACAGTGCTGTACGCATCGACCCTTTTCCAAAGGGTGGTTCCACCGGTGATGTCCTTTTCATTGGGGTCTTTGGGCTTTTTAACAAATTTCCCATTTGAAGACTTTAGAAACGTTCTTGCCAACGTTATCAGAAACGGTGTTCATACCAACCTACGTATGAGATTTACATGCCGTGTGCATAAGTCCAATGGAGATTTAGTTTGTGAACAGCAAGTTCTCAACGAGTTGACAGTTGATAGAGGTCCTTCTCCTTGGGTCTCTATGCTTGAAATGTACGGCGATGGTTCACTGTTGACCGTTGCCCAGGCCGACGGTTTGATTATTGCCACACCTACTGGTTCAACGGCTTACTCTTTAAGTGCAGGTGGATCCTTGGTCCATCCCAGCGTCAGTGCCATCAGTGTCACCCCAATTTGTCCCCATACATTATCCTTTAGGCCGATTCTATTGCCTGATTCCATGAACCTCAAGATCAAAGTTCCATTGAGGTCGCGTGCCACCGCATGGGCCTCTTTCGATGGCCGTTCAAGGGTAGAACTTTTGAAAGGACATTATGTTACCGTTTCTGCATCGCCATTCCCATTCCCCACTGTGAAATCCTCCAAGAACGAATACTTTGACAGCGTCAGTAGAGTGTTGAACTGGAACAGCAGAGAGGAGCAACGCAGCTTTATCCATCTATTGAGTGACAAGAATAAGAAATCGTATACCACCTACCGTAGACGACATGGTAGTAACCCAGAGAGTGATTTGGAGGATGAGGACCATCTGAACAAGAATTTGATCTATAGTAACAGTGGGAGCACTATAGCAAGTGGTGGTGTTGAGAACAAGCCTGACGAAGCCTTCAAACCTATGAATGATGGATTGGAATTTGATGCAGAGCAGGAGACGAATCCAAACGGTCTTACCGGAAACAGCAGTGCCAGTGCCAGTGGGAGTGGGAGTCGGAGTAGCAGTAGCAGTACTAGCGTTACAAGCGATGCTAGCAATGGGACTGCTATCAGTTTAAACCACTCACAACTTACAGTTGGTGCAAATCCAAACACTAAAGCAATCAAGCAACCAATGTTTCACTTCCATGATGATGCCGACGTTGTGAAGCCTTCCAAATTGAAGAACTTGCTCAACATATACGACGATAATGATGATGATGATGATGATGACGACACTGAAGAAGAAGAAACAGAAGAGGCCGATGGTGTATCTGCGAACGTGGACGATGACAATGACGATGAGGATGAAAAGTTTGAGATAGATTTCAACGACGATACTGACGAGCAAAGTTACGATACGTGTCTTACTACCGATGGCGGTACGCGCATTACACCTCCTACTGATACTGCGGGCAGTAGTGGTACGTCTTCCAACGGTGAAGCTTTGGTCAACGATGAGGCACACACACCTGTATTTTCGGATGGTGTTGAGCATAGGAACGATGACCCAGTCGCGGTTATGTCGGATGAGATGTACGAGCATGATGTTATGAGTGACTCGACGGTGGATATTGACGACAGAGAGGAATCACAAAACAACTATTTTTATCCGTTGCCGCATGAAGAAGTTATGACTCCTCAGTTGAACAAAACTAGCAAGTCCAACTCTAACATGAGTCTTGATAAGATGCTATGGAAGTCCAATTTTGAAAAAGATTTGAGTAGCAAGTTGGACAAGTTGAATCGTTAAAGGTGATGATGTATAAAGTAAAGGGCGACTGGCAATTCCGTTCTTCCTACTGTCTTGAAGATTGATTGATTTTTTATGTAATTTATGGCCAATCTTCTGTACGACTTCTAACTATCAGCACCCTTTGTTTTTCTTTAGTGGGGAATGTTGCTGCTGCTGGTTAGAAAACAAACTTTAAAAATCGAAATAAATCTTGAAAATCGAAGTACATACATAGGGAGAGAGAGAGAGAAAGATATAAAGCACAGGCAAATGAGTGAAGTAAGCATTCCTCAAAGAGGCTAGCTGCTTCAAGAGAAGCCACAGGGAAAAGACAGTCTCCAAACAAACGGGAACAGACAAAGAAAGTAACAAAACAGAAGAAACACAGGAAAGACAAAAGAAATTAATAGAAACACAATTTATCGGGAGTAAAATACAGAGAAAGAATAAAAAAAGTGCAGATTGAAAAGCTCTTTCTTCTCAGCTTGAGAAGAAGGAGTCACATCGTAATGGGTAGCACCAAACTAAAACTTCAAACAGATGCAGTCTCGTTATCCTTCTTGATAGCAACAGCGGCGGCAGCGGCAGCAGTGGCAGCAGCAGCAGCAGCAGTGGCAGCGGCCTTCTCAGCACCTTCAAATATCTCTGCTTCAAGACTGCCGGAAATACCCTGTATGAGCAAGTTGGACTGCTCGTCATCGGTCTTTAAACATCTCTTCTTGGCCTTTTGGGATCTCCAGTGGGCAGAAAGACCATCTTTACGTTTGAACTTCTTTCCACATCCCCATTGAACACCATTTCTAAGGGTACCACCACATGTGAAACCTGCTGATTCTGGCTGATGCTGGTTTGTCTCGTGTCTTCTCCTGTCCGAATGACGGGCAAAAAGCTGCTCACAGAACGAACACTTGAACGGTTTCTTATGCTCATGTGCTGATTGGTAGTGCGAGTCCTTGTTCATTCTACGAGAGAAAGTCTTGGTGCATCCTGGGAAGGTACATGGGAAGAATTTTCTTTGCTTTGCGGACGAAGATGATGAGGAAGAACCCTTCTTAGGCTTTGATCCTCCTGTTGAAGTTACAGTTAAAGGAGCTGGTGAAGTAAACGATGAGTTTCCTCCTTCTGGAAGATCATTCTGGTGGTGGTGATTCTTCGTGTCCAGACTGTACGCTATGCCTGCAGCTTTACGTGTCCAGTCGTTAATGTCAATGGATGGGTTTGAGGCTGATGAACCGCTGTTGGTTGGATTGACTGATACAGATCCCGCTTTCATAGAGTTATGAGGAACAGAATTTGCCAATGTGAACAATGGGTTGCTGTCTTGTTTATCGTAGTCTGTACCGTTGCTGGACGGAGCTGATGAAGGAGGTTGTTGTTGATTCTGCTGCGGAGTGAATGGGTAGATTGCTGGCATTGGGTATGACTTGGAGTCATCTTGGTTGGTGTCATTATTGGAACCGTTGCTCTTATTGGTACTGCTGGTGTCACTGGCGGTGGTAGTCTTGCTACCTTCTGAGCTACTTACAACCATCTTTATCTAACTGGAAGATAGTTGAAAAAGTCGTTTTGGATGATGGACTCTTTCGGCTGATGAAAATTTTGCAGTCGGAAAGGGATGAATCACTCACTCACTGTAACGGTAACAACTATATCCAAACACTGGTTCTTGTCAACTGTTACTGCTTGATTCTTCAGCAATGCTTGAGTATTCTGAATGATTGTTTTGATTGCAAAAGGTGATTGAGGCTGTGTTTTGTTGTTGTTTCTGAGCCTTGTTTTCTTGCAGAAAAAAATCCCCGATGTTGTTTAATAGACGCTCTCGTTTAAAAACACGGAGAAGATGATCTTTTGGAAAATCAATTACGTCGCAATAGAACTAAGTGGCAATATTAAAAGATCTTATGAACTGTGAAGCCTATAAAAGGAAGACATGAAAGGTTTGTTGCACCGTTTGCCAAACAACAAAGAGCCAGCCTCTTTATTAGAGGATAAAAGTCAAAGCAAATAAGGAGGCAAGGTGGGACGGACAGGTTTGGGTGCACTTACTTGGGAAGTGGGCGGAACTGTCTTTTTGCGCGTTTCTGTGCAAGGAAGTGTTGAGTGATAATTTCTTTGAATATTTATTTATTTATTAATTTATTTTACAATTATCGAATTATCAAGCAAGTCCCTTTCCTCACTTCCTTCCTTCCTTCCTTACATCTCTTAGACTACTTTGATTTTCATCTATCGTTAATTAGTATACATGGTGATGCTTGTGATTGTTTCCTATTTCTTACTCTGTTGCCTGCTGAAAAGTGAGTACGTCATATAAGACTGTAGATGACCTTGCTTAAGCCTACCGATACAATCACCAATCCAACCACAAACTTGATGATCTCAACAAGTTCTTCATTTAATAACCCTCCAAACTTGTTGTTTCGAAGGATTTGCAGGTTCAATTTCACATCGCTCAAGTACTCCCTAGTTGCATCCGCATCGTTTGAGTAATAGTTTGTCGTGGCATCTATCCTCAAAATGTCGGCATCCTTGTCAAAAGAAATTGAAATATCAATTGGATTCACTGCACACCAACACACCTTCACTGCATATTGGTAGCCTTGTTCAAGGGTGTGAGTCGAAAGTGTCACCGTTTGGACCTGTCTGTTCTGCAGAGGTGGAACGTTTATGAGGGGTTCAAAGTTCAAAGTTAGTTGCTGTAGACCCTCTCTGGGAACGGTTGAGGATATAGAAGAGAGTTTCTTGGAAATTTCATGAGAGGTAGCTGATAATCCGTTCCGCTTGTCGATGATTATCATCTCTGTGTTGGCCGACACCAAAGAGAGAAGCGATAGCAAGAACCATAGCGCTAAGAGGATGGTACGCTTACATATATGCCTCATTCGTGTGATTAAATTGGTTATGTTATTCCTCTCTAATAATGCTTCCTCCCCCACTTTTCAAAACGTACGATTCTTGATCTTGCTATGATGCCCATATCACTACACACGGTTGTTGTTGTACCAGGATGGTATCTATGCCAATCAATCTATCAATCAATCACTCAATCAATCACCTCTTGATAGTAAAGGTTCTGAGTCGTACGCGTAGAGAGGTCAAAGTTTGCACCTCTGCACCGGTTATAAACAATAACTTTTTCACCCTTGCACCAATAGTCTTTAAACCGTTTGTTTACCTTTTGCGAGGTTGAACTGATTTGATTCACGAAGATACTAATCAATACACTGGAACCCTAAAATCCAAAAGTGAAACTATATTTCAATTGTTTTGTTGCAACATAAATTGAAAAATCAACCAAAGAATAGTTCCTGGAGAGAAAATGAACTCGCCAACTACAACAACGGCGGCAAAAGCCGGTGCTACCCCAGCCTACCTGCAGTCGCCAATCAAGAAATCGCCATCCATCACCAACATTGCAAAGAAGTTACAACAACAGCCAACAGCAGGGGGGGTTTTAGGGACGAATGGCATTACAATTGGAGCTCCAAAACCGTTGCCTATAACGCCGAACATGAAGATTCAAGAAGATCTCGCAGAAGTTCTATCTGGATTGAACGAGCTGAAGCTAAGGTCCAAAAACAACTACAATAGTTTGAGCAAGTTGAATGAGAACCTTGGGAAGTTTAACGATAACTATGATGAAATAGTTAAGATTAAGACTCAAACACAAAACAAAGAGGATAGCTCAATGGACCGAGTGCTTAACATACTGGTTGAAAAATTGGATAAGCTAGATAAGCTTGATGCCATCGATTCGCTTGGCTCAAAACCTCGAAATGCTGAGCATTCAATGATTAAGACAGATTTTTTGTTAATCAAAGAACAATTGAATACACTACTCAACTCACAGAATGAGTTGAAAAGCAAAATGGTTACTGAACCTCGCAATGACGATAAAAGTAACGACAGATATGGCATCCAGGAGTCGCTCCTTTCAAACACAGAGTTTACTACAAGAGAAATTAGCCGGTTAATTGATGAGAAGAACATTAAAATAGGCAAAACGCTTGAAAATATGGAGTATTCCCAGATGGAGAAACTGGAAGACTTGAGAGACTCACTCGCTCAAATTCTTGCAAGCATCAAAGGCTCCTTGAATCAAAATGAAACAATGGAAGAATTAGGATTTAAAATTGATAAGGTCCAGGCGAATTTACAACAGGAGATATATGAGGTGTCTCATGATAAGGAAATACTTGACAGCATTACTAAGATTCAGAAAAATGTTGAAGAAACGTATAGGACGCTAGGTAGACAATTATCGCTGTTGCAAGAGTCTCTGAGTAACAACGAGCATTCTGTTGAGGAGAAGAAAGAATTGAAAGTTATTGAGTCTAATATTGAGCAAACACTGGAGCAGCACCAGTTGAACATCAGCAATTTCATGGAGTCTTATCATTCAGCCATGAATGATACACTAACCAATGTTACCTCAACAGTTGACTCTACAATAGAGCAAAGATTTGCAGAGAATGATTCCAGGATGACAAATCATTTGCAAGCCTTATTCAGTGAAACGCATACCCAGATAATAGGTGAACTTGGAGGCCATCACTCAAGACTAGAGGCATTGGTTGAAGCGCAAAAGAAGGAGGGGAAGAGTCAAGAACAGTCAGAGGTGGAATTTTTAAGAAGTAGGGTTGCACAGATGGAACTGGAAACCAATCAGCTATCAGCAAAGTTGACCAGATGCGAAACAATCGAAAGTTTGGATTCTGAAATAACAGCCAGGACGACTAAGCTTTTAAATCTAGAGATCGCCATTCAGGACAGAAAAGCGATCAAACAAGAGTTGGAGGCTGATTCCCATCAACTAAAAAATGACAGAAATCAGTTAAAACTCAACAATTTAAAATATGCCAACAAGCTTCTCAACTTGAGAAGCGAGTTCAAACTGATTCTTATGGAGAAGGAGAATCTCATTAACGAGTTGAACCTAATCAGAGATACTCACGTTAGTGCCGGTTTAAATTCAACCATCCAGTCCCCATCCTCATCCCAAAATGAGACTGGTCTAATGAACATTATGAAGCTGGCTGGTTTACTTGATAATGCTGGCGAAGGAGCCAACAAAAGCAATATCGAAAGTAACTCACAGACAAGTAGACTCGCACAGGCTAAGCATTACGGAGGCGTTAGCTTATGCTACGATGATGATAAGGAAAACGGTGGGCATTCCCAGGTATCGAAGAGGAACTTCACCAGTATAGTTTGAAACTTGATAAGGAGGTTAATTATTCGGTTGATGATGAGTTTTGAAATTATGACTCGTCAAACCATTGTGCCGGGTTTTGGCATATTCAGTATAAACTGCTGGAGAGTACATGACCTTAGACGCAGGGGCGTAGTTTCGCACGGTAAGTACCTTTACCCTTTATAATAGACACAATCGATAAAACACTTCAAAGAATCTGATGTTTAAGTAGCTATATATGTAAGATACAACACTCGTAGCACCCAAAAGCATATTTGCATTCCGTGAGGCGGGTGGGTGAGGCGGCGCAGAATCTTCTGAAAATTTCACCCTGACATACGACACAGAATGCCACGCATGACACTTCTGTAAGCAGAAAGAAACTACCCTTTTTATTGTGTTTTTTTAAAACAAATATCCTCTTTCCATTGCTTCTCATATAGTATATATGTCGTATATAAATCCCTGTTTGGTTTTGGTATCCAATCCAGGGTTTTGTCTCTAGAAAACGATTATAATCTGATGAGGTTAATGACAGGCTTTCTGGTTGAAGCTGGGTAAGCTCCGCTACTCCTACCCACATCACACGGAAGAATTTTATCTCTTCAACTTATCAACAATCAGTTCTACCTGATAAACTGTCCTTTGTGTAAATAGTAAGGTATGGATGGACACATACGGCATGTAAATTTTGAATGTAAAGCTACAGAGAGCCTATGGAACGTGATCAAACTGGGAGCACATCCAATGAGAATGTCTCAAATGATCTGCCCTGAAATTAAAACCACTGGATGTGAGCAGGATAACCTTGTATATACAGTCCATCGGTGAACACTATCAAGGAGAAACAGGTCAAACGAAACAGGAAATGTAATGTTAAACCTGGAAGACAATTACCTTCGTCACTATATCAAGGTAACGATACCCAACCAGAGAAGAGCATCAATCTTCGGATCTAGCGCTCCTTCTTTTTAAGTTTTTTTGATGACTAGCCTCATCAATTTTTGACCTCTTTTTGGCACAAGACCCTGAACTAGATACCGAAATCAGACACGGAATTATATACGACATATAAACTATATCGAAAAGTAATGATATGAAGGTACTCCATGAAAAAAAAAATTCAAGCGGATTCGGAGTCGTTAATAGTGCTTACCCAATATATATGCTACCGCGAAAAATGAAGGCTCTTCTACCACGGACTTTTAATGTTTTTTGAACAATACCCTGGACTGGATACCAATCCCAGACACGGATT
>JAJLWO010000120.1:0-35455 GCA_030570775.1 Ogataea pignaliae | reverse complement strand
CTCTGATCAAGCCAGTCCATGATCAAGACAGTACACGTAAATGTCAATTTTAATTGCAACTTTAATGGCAGAACCGTGTTGCATATGAAAGAAGCATACAGAAAACAGGAAAATAAATTGATTGATGAGAGAAAACCAAGCGGTCCAGTTCATACACAGTCTAAGGGAAAGAAGATACATAGAGTTCGGTTCAATCAATTGGCAATTTCATCAGAAGAGACAAAATGGGTCAACTTTGCACTCAAGTCCAACTGTTGCTTGACACAGGAGGCCAAGTATTCGATCAACTGCGTATCGTTCACATGCTTTTCAAACATCTCCGACAAAACATCCAAATCGATAGAGTTTGGCTTGAAGTTCAAGCTTCCCAATAGAGCCTTACCAACTTCAACATCACCTTCAATCTCACCAGAGTTAACCTGTGCAACATAACCCTTTAGCGTGTCCAAGAGCGAGGAGATCTGGTTGACCGATGTAGCCAGCTGTTTCAATTCGTCATAACGAGTAACCTCAACCGTTCCTGATCCTTGTCTTGAAGCATTCGATAGGAACTTCAGGGTTGTAAGTTCACCCTTGCCGTATGCGGATCTGTTTGGAATAGGAGTGAATGCAAAGGAACCAGTCTTGTCGAGACCGAGCTTGTTGGTCAATGCTGAGCTTGATGGGAGTCCCACAGGGGAGGATATGTAGGTTTTCACGACTGGAGTGATGATGTCACCAGTTGTTTCGTCTCTTGATTGAAGAGTTAGATGGATAGGTTGGTTAGGGAAGCAGGAACCCTTTGAGTAAAACTCGTGGATGAGGCCAGTGACACCGTCCAAGGTTGGATTTGTTGAAAACCAACCGATAATTTGTAATTCTGGATTCACCCTCTTGAACAACTGGTAGGTTGAGATGTGGTGCGCTTCTTCAATAGTTAATTCGTCATCTTGTTCCTTGTGAGGCACTATGTAGCACTCCTTCACTTCTAGTTCAGAACCATCGTCGGATCTTGTACCTAGCAGGGTACCTATAGTTCTGGACTTTGAGGTATCATGGTCGTCATCTTGGTAGATGGATTCGATCAGTTGTAGTAGGGCAGGTGACTGTATAGACACAACCATTGGAGCTGCTGGGGTTGAGCCTAGTGGGGCAACAACGCTTGGTTTGACGATGTGTAGGACCGGGTCAGACATTTTGGTTTTTTCTACGGTTTGACGTGTGAGTGTAGTATATCTTAAGTTTGAAAAGGGAATGAATGCTGGGCCGTTGGGAATGAAAGAAAAATGTCTACTTTGAGTGCACCTATGCTGTAATTCTTAACTTCAAATCAACAGTGACAGATTGGCTTTTCAAGGTGTACACAAGAGTGTATATACAAGTGTTTCCAACTTATTAGCCAATCACTCATCGACCACTTTTCCTCTCTCTCTCTCTCTCTCTCTTTCCTCTTGGTCTCTCACTCTCTCTAACTCTCTCTCTCTCTTCCAAAGGAGAACAAAACTGAAAAATTTCCACAACTCCTTGAAAAAGAGTCGTGTACTGCCACTCCCATGCGGGTAACAACGCTTCCCCCTTCAACAGCGTCGTTTTTGTTTTGAACGTCGATCGACGCCAATGTGTTTTTTTTTTCTTTCTTTCTGCAACAGAACCAACAATTTACCCCCTTTTTTGCAAGATACAGAAAACTTCCAGCTTAATTGTAAGCAGCATACACCGACAGACAGGCGAATAACAATTGAAACTCTTATCCGATAATGGATTACCTGTGTTCTGGAAATTGTTCTGTTTCTAGGATGTCTGCCGATGGTTGTTTTCTACCCATATGCTTCCACGAAAGTTTCTCTTCAAGAAATTTCCATTCATTCCTTCTTAATTTTCGATACTCTTCTTCTTTGAATGTTTCAAATTAATACTAGTATACGGTTTGCTACTCTGTGAAGTCTAGAGATTTAATTTAAGAACAGCAGAAATGGCACTATTTGGAAAGTATGGAAGGGAATCTAAACGATCAAATGGGGGAGTTTCATCTACAAGCTCTTCTTCACCTGCCTCGCCTCTCAATTCTTCTGATAATCTAGAACTATCAGAAGTCAGTCTTCCAGGAGCAGCTTCAAACACTTCATCTTTTGTTGTTCAAAGAACAAGCTTCCACCCGAACACAAGTGAAACTTCACAAAAAGAGGATAAGCAGGCGGTTGAAACCTCGACTGAAATCAATGTTTCTTCGTCATCAGTCAGTAACGCATCAATCACCATATCCCAGGAAAATCGAATTGCAACATCAAAACCAATCAGGACAAGGGATATAGCAGCATTGAATGAGCAGCTCAATATTGAGATAATTCCACATCTCATTTCAACAGTAGACGCATTCCCAGACGAAGAAGAAGGCCAGCTTTACCCCAAGTGGAGTAGAAAGTACCTGGAAACAATTCAATGGGGTAAAGCATTGGGTATTGCATTTGTATCAATTGGACTATTCACACTTGCTATCATTGGTACCGTTGCAGCAGCAAGACACATGAAGGATAACAACGGCAGTCCACCTTTCACCAGGCACAAGTATGGAATTCCTAAAGGTATCAGACAATCTTTGGTGGACCCAGACACACCTCAACAGTTTTATCATAAAGTTAATTCGGATGGTGAAGAATGGGAATTGGTATTCAGCGATGAGTTTAATGCTGAAGGTAGGTCTTTCTACCCTGGGGATGACCAGTTCTGGGAAGCGGTTGATATTCATTATGCAGCCACAGAGGATATGGAATGGTACGACCCTGATCATGTTACCACCGAAAATGGAACCTTGAAGATCACCCTTGATAATAGAAAAGGGCACGATTTAAACTATACTTCAGGGATGCTGCAAAGTTGGAACAAGCTCTGTTTCAGCCAGGGATACGTCGAAGCATCAATCAAGATGCCTGGTACTTACGAGTCTAGAGGTTTATGGCCTGCCTTTTGGGCCTTGGGTAATCTTGGTAGGGCAGGTTATAAGGCTTCAACAGATGGCGTTTGGCCATACTCTTACGACTCTTGCGATGCTGGTATCACGGCCAACCAGTCCTCTGCTGATGGTATCTCATTCTTGCCTGGTCAAAAACTTAGCTCATGTGTCTGTCCCAATGAAGACCATCCAAACGTTGGTGTTGCAAGAGGGGCTCCTGAGATTGATATCATGGAAGGCTACTATAACAGTCTTGCTCAATCGTACAACATTGCACCTTTTGATATATGGAGAACTCCAGACTATGAGTTTTTATCACTTGACAATAGATCAGTTAGCAGCATGAATACCTTTCAAGGTACCATTTATCAAGAAGCCGTATCTGCTCTTACCACGAGTAATCCCAACTGGTTTGAGCAAAGGGCTGGCAATTTTTCAACCAGAGAAAACTTTCAAACTTTTGGTATGGAGTACAGAAGTGACATGACTGACAATATTGAAAATTATATCAATTTTTACATTGCTGGTGGGAAAACTTTCCAAATCAAAGAAGGAGCGTTTCATCCTGATGGTAATGTCGGTTGGAGAAGAATTCCAAAAGAACCACTCTCGTTAATTTTCAACTTGGGTCTTTCCAAAGCTTGGTCAGCCATTGAGCTGAGTACAATCCCGTTCCCTTCCCACCTTGAGGTTGACTACATTAGGATCTATCAGCCTAAGACAGCCAAATCAATGACATGCGACCCAGAGGATTACCCAACCACAGATTATATCTTCAAACATCTGAACGCCTACATGAATGCCAATTTAACAACTTGGGATGAAGCCGGCTACAAATTTCCGATGAATAAGTTAACAGGCCTGTGTAACTCAACTAATAGCTAGAGTGAGAGATATCATCATGAAGGATACTATTACTCCCATTTTCTCTTGTGTATTCATCACACTATATGTACTCAACATCTTCTCGACTTTTCTTTTTTTTCAGCTGCGTTTCAAACTTTATTTCGATTGTTCCATTCACTTTGTGTTTTTTTGACTGGTTTAAGTTAAAAGTGTTTTTCATTAAATAATCTATGGAGTTAACTTGTTTGTATCCATTGCAATTGAAATACCCTCCAGAAGATATGGTAGCAGATCATTGACAACTGAGATTTTTCACATCTGTACACAACTTGCACAGCCCCATTTCTTGAAAAATTATTTTGAAATTTTTTTTTCGACTTTTGAAGCTCTTCAACTTTCAAGCTTATCCTTATTTGATAAAACTCTCTCAAGGACAATTGCAGCAGGATCTTAAACCACAATCTATCAGTTTCTACGCTGAAAGCATAATTATCTCTGCCAACAATGGAAAAAAGCACAAAGAGAAGCTACAAGAAAGTTGACATAGAACCGTTCTTCGTCGGTGCCGCAAACGCAACCATCTCTTCAGATGGATCACTCCTGGCAACTGCTGTCCTTGAAGATGTCGTTGTTATCAATAGAAACACAGACGAGGTGATTCATAGGATAGAAGGTGATGGTGAAGTTATTACAACATTGCAAATGTCACCAGATGGCAGGTTCTTAGCCTTCGTTTCACAATCGCAACAGCTGAAAATTTTCAACTTGGAGACATCCTCCATCATCAAGTCTTTCAAACTTTCGGCAGCCTCGTATATATCCTCATCAGATAGCACATCCACATTGTTTGCATTTGGTTTAACCGATGGAAGTGTTGTCGTCTGGGAAATCGAAGGATCTTTCATTACGCACAACTTCAAAGGTCATGGTTCAACCTTATCAGCCCTATCCTTCTTCGGAGAGTTGAACACCAAGAATTGGAAGCTAGCCAGTGGCGATATCATGGGTACCGTCAAGATTTGGGATTTGGTCAAAAGGAAATGTCTTACAACGATGAATGAACATACTGCAGCAGTTAGAGGTGTGTCTTTTAACGAGAGTGGGGAGCTATTTGTTAGTGGTGGAAGAGATAGCATCGTCAGCTTATGGAATACATCCACGTGGAAGGAAATTAAGACCATCCCAGTCCAACAGACAGTGGAAAGTACGGGGTTTGTCAGATTGGAAGGAGAAGAATACGTTTACAGCGCCGGTGAATACGGACTATTGAAAGTCTGGGATACAAGAAACGAGACATTAATAGCAACAACAAAGAAACCATTAGAAACATCAGAAGAACTCTCAATTATGGAGGTGATTCAACTGGAAGGGGAAGAAGAACAACTCATCATGGTTCTTTCCGATCAGACAATACTAGATTTGGATATTTCCATAGATTTGGAAGAAACAAACAATATAATACCCACAACCAGAATAATGGCCGGTAACCACGGCACAATTGCGGACATGAGATACGTGGGACCAAACCTAGATAAGCTTGCATTGGCAACCAACTCACCATGCCTCCGTGTCGTTGATTTGAACAATCGACCACTAGATATGGATTTGTACGAAGGACACACAGATTTGTTAAACATGTTAGACTCAACAGTTGATGGACTATGGATTGCAACGGGCGCTAAAGATAACACGGCAAGACTATGGAGATACAACGAAGATTCTGATCGTTTTGATTGTTATGCCGTGTTTGAAGGCCATGCTTCCTCGATCACTGCGGTTGGTCTACCAAGGACACCAATAGTTAGTCATCCAAACTTCTTAATTACGGCATCGGAGGATCTAACCATCAAGAAATGGACCGTGCCAAAGCCTGATGCTTCTAGCGAGGTCAAAGTAGTTAAAAGCTCAGATTACACAAGAAGAGCACATGACAAGATGATTCACTCCATAGATATAAGTCCTAACGATGACTTCTTGGCATCTGCAAGTCATGATAAATTAGCCAAGATCTGGGATTTGAAAGCTGGTGAGACAATTGGTGTTCTGAAAGGCCATAAGAGACCAATATATGACATCAGCTTCTGCGTTTACGACAGACTGATCGTGACTGGTTCTGGTGATCAGACTGCAAAGGTGTGGTCTTTGGAAGATTTCACATGTGTCAAGACATTCCAAGGCCAAGCTAATGCCATACAGAGGGTCTCATTTTTGTCTAAAAACCAGTTTATAGTTGGTGCTGGTGCGGATGGTTTGATCAAAATTTGGGAGATATCCACCGGTGATTGTGTTCAAACTTTGGACAACCATGACAACAGACTTTGGGCTCTATGTGTCAAGAATGATGGAGAAGAGTTTATCTCCGCAGATGCAGATGGTGCTATCACGGTTTGGAAGGATAATACTGAAGAAACTCACGCGGTGGAAGAGCAAGATAGAAAAGTCAAAGTTGAGCAAGAGCAAGCTTTACAAAACTACATCAGTGGAAAAGACTGGTTCAACGCCTTCTTGTTGGCATTGTCTTTGAACCACCCAATGAGACTATACAACGTCCTTAAATCCTCAATAACTGAAAACGAGGATGAAGGTTCTATATTGGGGTCTGTCAAGTTGGAGAGGAGCATTGGAACTTTGGACGATGAAAAGATTTTGCTCTTACTCAAGAGAATCAGAGACTGGAATACCAATGCCAGATTGTTTGAAATTGCACAAAAGCTTATCAAAACTATCCTGATCAATTGTGATTTGGATAAGCTGTATCAGATACCAGGTGCCATCAGTCTTATCGATACCATCATTCCTTACAGTGAACGTCACTATACTAGAATTGATGACTTAGTTGAGCAGAGTTTCATTCTTGATTACGCGGTTAGAAAGATGGATGAGCTTGTTGAATGAAGTGGTTTGCGATCATCATTTATTGATTCAATATGAAGAAGTTTGGTTATATTTATAGGGCTAATTCAAACCTTGTATTTTGGCTGCAATCGCTGTAAAACGTCAAAGAAGTGTTTAGTGTATTTAAAGGCGGTGCTGAACATTTTCTGTGTCTATTTTTCACCTGTTCATCGCCTCATGTACGTCAATGGAAGTTGTTCAAATGTTCACATACCAGGTTTCCGTACCAAGCTGATGAATACATAGCCAGCAGTTAAACAAATTGTTGTCATTGGTAAGATATTAGATTTACTAAGCCGCTAGTCAATTGCTCAAGCAAAGAGAGCACAGCATGGTCTCACGTATGGCTAAGTCAGACACTATGTCCAAGCGTGAACGAAGTCCCTCAAGAACCGATAGAAGCACAAGTCAGGTATCATCCTCATATAGAGAAAGGGAATTTGTCACTCCACTAACGCCCAAGACGCCCGTGACACCACGAACTCCCATAACGTTATCCTTTGAGGCTGATCCACATGATTACTGGGACGGGTTGGCCAACGTTAAACGCTGTAACTGGACGTACACCATGGATGACCTTGTGAACAACACGCCTTCCCGAAAGTACCCATCAGAGATCAAGCAGATACAATTCACGGAGGAAATTCAAAAAAGAGCAAAAGGTATAATATATATGTTCACGTGCTGTCGTCAGTTACGGTTGTCTAGATCTGTGGCAATGACAGCCTCGTACTACTTCCACAGGTTTTACATGAGAAAGGACCTTATAAGCCATCATTATTTCGAGATCGCAGCGGCTTCTCTTTTTATTGCTTGTAAAGCAGAAGAATGTCGAAGAAGGTTGACGGATGTAGTCAAGGTATGTGCGAAGATTGCACTTCAAGGGAAATTAACAGAGGCAGTTGATGAGAATTCAAAGGTTTACTGGCGATGGAAAGACTTGCTCACACATTTAGAAGAGGTGATACTGGAGACACTATGCTTTGAAGTGACACCGGAAAATTCATACAAGTTCACACTGACAGCAATGAAACTAGAGGAAGACCCGTCAAAGACAGATGATTGGTCGGCCAAAGCCAAGGCTATATACATGAACAGCACCAACTTTTTTGAACTCTCTTCAAGATTACCACTCGTATTGCTGTACGATACTAATGTTATAAGTGCCGTTGGACTGATACTCGGGGCCTCGAAGGAAGGAGCGATCATGCCAAAAGGGTTTTTTGAGACAGAGATTGACACAACTGTTGAAGATGCATGGAATTGTTATCAGGATATGATTAAACTTGCCAAGGAGCTTGGAAGACTTGATCCTCCATTTCAAGTGTTGCCGTACGTGCGTAAGCTTTCTTACGAAAACTTTGTGAATATTTCCAATGTTGAAATTGAGTGAGAATTGATCATTTAGTATCCAAATACAAGACTGGAGATCGTCTGAACGAAACCAATGAGATCGAGGGTGGGTTTCAATCCGGTATTTGACCGCTTATTCCGGGTTGGAACATCAGTGTAGAGGCCTCCAGTTTCAGGTCTTTTGACAGGAGCACTTGTTGAGATAAAGTGCTATTCAATTGCGGCTTCAATGGCTCGCAACAGGAAGAAGGGTCAAACGGGGCCAAACTCGTGTTTTGGAAACAACACAAAAAGGAGACATTTTCAAACGCTAATTTTGGGGGACCTTCTAGACTTTTTTTTTGGAGGCTCTGTTATTTTTACAGGACATATTTCAATCTCCAAATATTGTTCTGGTATACCGATTTCCTAGTACACAAGTCTCGGACTAGGTGAAAATACTGTTCAATCTTAGGCAATTACGCAAAAGCCTTTCAGAATGAAGATACAAGCAGCCATTGTTTTGAAGAAAAACACCATTAGAAACTCCAGGACTCGAACTAGATGCTCACATACGTTGGAGACCCATTGCGTCGTTGCCGTCGAAATACCGCTTCAGAACAGCAGGTCGAAATGAAAAATTTGAGATTTGAGAGTCTTTTTCCAATCGTTGGAATGAACGCCTTCCTGATTTTCCACCACTTTCGAATGATATTTGTAGAAAAATTGAATGGCAGAAGTTTATACTATTGCTAACTTGGTATTTTTAACAACTCGTTGAAGCACTGTAAGCGATTTTTTAAGCTGCCACTTGACTTCTTATCTCTCGAGACCAAATAGTATAAACAGAACTTGTTTTGACTTTTCAACATCTATTTTATAAAATTTTAATTTAGGTCTCTACTGATAGGCCCATTACGTGGTATTATGGTGATTTCACCTCTTTTCTGTAGATATACCTTCAACAAGAGCAAAAGACAGATTTGTAGAATCGACCAAACCCCTGAAACGGCTTTACGGAGCGGCGCAATGGCGTGGAGACAAGCGTTCCTTGACTGTTATTTAAGGAAACGTGTCACTAATACGTATGGGCACAGCCGTTTTTTAAAGAGATTTTTGTACAAACGTTTCCTTTCAAAATGACGAAGAGTCCTTTCTGCGGCTCATTACTCTGATTTGCGGCTTAAGCAGCAAAATGGCTTTGGTTTGACGGTAAAAACGTATACACTGCATTTTGTTGGCATATTATAGAACACACAAGGTACCGTTGGAAACCCTCAAATTTTCTGCTTCCAATTCAAGCCGTTCAAAGGTCATTACAATCGTGGAAGGTAATCAATTTGAAGACCTGGTATTTAGCTGGTAGCTTAGTAAGCTATTGCGTGCTTGTGCGTGGCGGCACGGTTTCTATGGCTGGGGTAGTTATCGTGCTGGTGTGTATTTTGGCCGCCGGCTATGGGTGGTGATTTTTGTCATTGAACATCACGGCTGTGTACTGAAGCTTTGGGGGTTCAGTTTATAACCCTTTGTCCAACACGTAACTCCCTCTTTTCTTAAAGTGCCCCCTTTTTTTATCCACCATAACATACCCCTCCCATAAGAGTATTTCTCGTAGTTACATACGACGCATAATTAAAGTTACAGTAATAGAATGAGTGCAAGCGCAAAACTGAGACTAAATTCGGTGAGTATAAGCCTTTCCTTCATTTAGGTCCTACCAGAATCAAAAGAGGTTTCAAAAGAAGACTATTACTAATCACCGTTTAAAACTTAAATACAGCTTACAGCGGAAGAAATCCGTCAGAAGAAATTTCTAAAGCGCGGTTTACAGCTTACTTTGCTAGTTATTGGCCCAACAGGTTCTGGTAAATCAACCTTCATAAACAGTTTATGTGATGAAGACATTGTCACCACCAATCGCCCAGCGCCAGCCGATTTGTCCATTGAAAACTATATGGCAAAGATATATGAGGGTGGCACGCAAATCAACCTCGACTTTGTTTCAGTCCCAGGATATGGAGATTTCATCGATAACAGAAACTCAACCAGGAACGTGACTGACTACATCGAAACCCAGTTTGAAAACGTTTTGAATGAAGAATGTCGTATTCAAAGATCTTCAAAGCACAAGGATTCCCGTATTCATGCCGCCATTTATTTCATTAGACCAACTGGAAGAGGCTTGCGTGAGTTGGACATTGAATGCTTGAAGGAATTAAGCAAGAGATGTAACGTGATTCCAGTTCTTTCAAAGGCTGACCTGTTGACAGAGCAAGAGACCGAGCTCAACAAGAAACTAGTTATGAGGGATATTGCTGCTAATGGCATCGATATTTATGATTTCTCCACCTGTTTCTCTGATCTCAACGAAGATGATGGTGGATCAATTCACACATGCGGCATTCAAGAGCTAGTTCCATTTAGCATTGTGTCTGGAACGGATAGAATGATCATCGATCAAGTTGAGTATAAGGTTAGAAAGCTGCCACACGGTGTTGTGAGAAGCGACGATCCAGCTCATTCAGACTTTAGTGTTTTGAGAACCTGTTTGTTGGGAGCCTGTTTGCAAGACTTGAAAGAAACCACTCATTCTCTATTCTACGAAAGATACCGTACTGACAAGCTGTCAAAGAATGGTCCAAGTATCAACCCTGCTTCAAGAGGAGCAAAGCCAACCAGCTCTGGTTCACTGTTAGACCGCTTGAGAAACAACTTGAATTCAAGACAATCGGATTTTATGTCAACTGAAAAGTTTGTCATTTCAGAGGAAACGGACTGACTCTGTTGGATTCGTGGTTTCACAAATTTCGCTTGCTCCAGGACTGCTCGAAGTCCTCTCTGTATTTCGACAGAGATCCATGCTTCAATAACTTTCTTCTCAAATTTGATCCATCAAGACCATGCTTGCCCGTCAACAAGGTTGCATCCATATATAGAATCCAAGGCTATTTGATACTTGCATGATAGTCACATTTTCAATTATTAAACTAGATATGGCTTAATATATACATACTGCGATCATTTGCAATATGAAATAGTTTAAGATTCTTTCCGTACGATATGAAGTGTAAGTGAACTGATGTGTTCGTGCATGTAGGTCGAGCTTTGTGCTCCTCCTCTCTGCAGTTTATGTATGTCCGTTGAAATTCTTCACGTCTACGAAGAACTGATCTCGATTCGCTCCAACTTCATAACCAACCTCTTGGCCACACTAGAGGGCATTGAGTCATTACAGCAAAACAAGTACTACAATAACAATCCACCTTGTTCACCCTGTTCATCCCATTCATGAGTTCATTGGAATACGCACGCCATCTGAAGCAGACGATCAAGCACAGAGATCAACAGCTAGATCTTGTATCGGCATACCTCTCACCAAATGGGCAATTGATATCTCCAGCGTTGATACTGGAAGGGATCTCCCCTTCTGGTAAGACATTCATCACTGAAAAATATCTTTCATACTTGGAGAGTGTTGGATTGATTCAATTTGCCGAGATTCAGTGCGAGTTTGCACTAGTCAAGAGAGGAGTACTTCAGAAGATATTGAGGTGTCTAGTGCAGATACTACAATTGACCGCCAGCAGCAGGTGGGAAGAATTGATAGTGACATGTGACGATTTACAAAACTTTATGGAAGTGTTGAAGCATATCATTACTGAGACTGAAGTTGACGGACAAGATGGCGTAGAAAGGTTTACCAAACCCATAGTGTTTATGCTAGATGGTATTGATAAATTGATGGCTTCTGAATCGCCTGGTGAGTTATGCATGGCATTGGCAAAGCTTCATGAGCAGAGTCCTATACTGAACAGATTTTCGTTTGTGTTTGTCGTCAATAGATCTGACATTATGAACATTTCAACCTCTGGGATTCCAACGATTGACTTCCCAGGGTACTCCACAGAACAGATAAAGGATATTATATCCCAACGTATGCTGGACGATACATGGTTAGAAAGGGTAAGTAGTCAATTTGAAGGAAGCATATCTACCAACCAGATGAAAGCTTTTGTAAAGCAGTACGTTGCGCTGATTATAGACACCTATTCGACATATCTTGGATCCGACATCACGACGACTCTGTCAGTGTTGACGAGGATATGGCCTCTCTTTTACAATCCATTGGTAAAGGTGGGCAAGATAAAGAGTGGACACAATGACGTGTTGACCACGTTCATGAATAACAAAAAGCTGTTGCAATTTGAGTATGGTTTGGTTGATGATACATTTTCTCTGGATTCGGAGATTGCCATTGAGACGAATAATATGCCAAAGAGAAAGAAGGGAAACTATGACTTGCCCAATAGAACCAAGTACATCCTCATTGCGTCATATTTGGCATCGTTTGGTAATCCCTCCAATGACATGCAGCTATACTCGAAGCAGAGAGAGGTGAGAAAGAACAGGAGAGTTAGATACACGAAGAAGAAAAGAACGGGTAAGAACACTGGTAATGGTGAACTATCATTCAGAATGCTACAACCCCAATCTTTCCAATTGGAAAGGTTGCTTGCCATATTGAGAGCCATTTACGATGAACATCAGGAAGAGCAACCATTGTTGAACGATATCCAATTGATGAGTGAGCTAGCAACTTTGTCCTCTTTGAAATCAATCTTGAAATTGAATGTTGGTGACACCATAGGTGGTACTACAAAGTGGAAGTGTAACGTTAACTGGGACGTTGTGAAGAAGTTTTCTGATGATGTTGGGTTTGAGATAGAGTCATTCCTGGATGATTATTAGGCCGTACGTAAAACTCTAGAAAAAAAAAGAATTAAAAACTCATTGAATATCATTAAAATTAGGGGGGTCGGGGAAGAAAAATGGTTGAATCATACCGAATTCAATCAAAAATCACCATATATCTTGATCGGTTCCGTTGATTGATGATTGAGGAATTACTCCTCCAACGCGCTGAGACAAATTCTCAATGGACTTGTAAAGTTCCTCATCATCAAGTATATTGCTAAGCGAACGAATCTTAGCTCTTGCCTTCTTCAGTATTGCCTCATACTTGTAAACATCATCATCGCTATTGCTGATTCTCAACTTCCCATCTTCAAAGATAGTGTCCAAAACCAACTGTAATTCCAAGAGGGTTTTCTTAACCTTGCTGTAGTCCCTTTTTGGCTTCTTCGTTCCTGATACCACCTTCAAAACTATTGAATCTCCGTTTTTCTTCTGTTCCTGTTCATCATCAACGGTTTTGATCAATATCGCATCAACTTTCCTGATCCATATTTCAACTAACACTTTAAACTGTCCAATGATTAACAATCTTTGAAATCCAGTTTGTATTCCTAATTCTTTTCCCTCGATGAATTGTTTCCTGGCACCTTCCAACTGTCCTTCTTTGAAACCTTCTTGGTAGTACTGCTCTTCCAGGTTCAAGATCGAATCAAAGTCGAGGTTGAAGTCTAGATCTGAGTCGTTCTCTTTTGATTCCATTGGCATGCTCAAACTTAATAATACTCAACAACGGTCACTCCTATAAATAGTGGGGTTCTGATGCAGGAGACTTCGAGTTGTTGTTTTCTCTTTGATAGAGTGGTGGATTTACGATAGGTTTACATATGAGTATTGTGTCTGCTCTTCAAAACGCAGCCGCTCAATTATAGAGCACGTATGTATCTACGTTTGTGTACTACGCATGCATGCATGAAAAATGGGGAGGTTTATGATTGAAAAATTCCAAGACGTGGACACAAGAAGAGAAGAAGGATGCTATGGATGATATCTTCCTACAAATTGACACTTTCAGCAGTGAATTATAACACTTGAAGGATGGCTATATTACAAAAGAAAGAATTGACTGAAGAAGAGCTGTTACTGTTACAGGATGTGGATAAGAAAAGGACGAATAGAAGCAGGGGGAAGGTGAGGGCGGATGTGTATAACTCCGATTCATCGGAGGAGGAAGAGAAAGAAGAGAAAGAAGAGAAAGACGAAGAAGAACCTGGAAAGACCACTGATGATGACGATATGTTTTCATCGGACGGAAAAGATGATGGAAAGTCAAACAGATCAGAAATTAACGGATTAAAAGGTAGGAAAAACAACGGGTTGAAAAGAGGTGTGAAGATTCTTGACATTGGTCAATTTGAAAGAAACCTTCATGAAGAAGACGAGGTTGAACTTCCCAATTTGTCAAGACAGCAAGACATTGAAATGGACGATGAAAGTGATGGTAATGGTGAAGGTGAAGGGAATGACAAAGTGACAAAAGAAGAGATGATCCGGTATTACAACAACCAGGAAGATTACAATGCTGTTCAGGGGATCGATAGAGACCGTGTTAAAAGGGGAAAAGGACCCAAGATTGAAGCATTCAATTTGAAAAAAGAGTCAAGGGAAGGTGTGTTTGATGAGTCAGGTAATTACGTTAGAAGAGAGGTGAACTCTGATGATGATGATGATGGTAGTGGTGATACCGAGTCCGAGTCCGAGTCCAAGTCTAATTCTAAAGATTCATGGTTGGCCGATGTCGATGCTAGAGATATAAGACGTGCCAAGGAAGCAGAAGAGAAGCGAAAGCAGGATCAAAAGTTGAGATTTCAGGAGAATAGAAAGAAAAGAATGACGATCAAGACGGAGGAGGTTATTGCTCGATTGGTGAAACTGTTGCAACCTGTCGAGACTCCAATGGAGTTACTTCAAAGACTAAACAGGATTTCCAAGTTGTATAAGAAAACCAAACAGATGGATAGGGAGAAGGTGTTGAGAGGTCAACTTCGATCGGTGATGGATGATATCGATACGTTATTGGATAGAAACTATAGGATCTACGAGATGGAAAGGGAAGAGTTGATGAGGGAATACGGAAGGATAACTGGAGGAAAGGATGTGTTTGATGATGAGTTGCCGGACAGTAGGAGGGGCTTGAAGAGAAGACGAAGCATTGAGGATAATAAGGATGAAATAACTGGCAATGAAGAAGAAGAAGGAGGAGGAGGAGGAGGAGGTGATACATGGGAATACAGATGGGCATATGGGGGTGATCAAGACGAAGATGAATCTGATCAGGAGATCTATGGACCGTTTGATTCGTATACTATGAACGAGTGGAAGAAGAGTTACTTTGTGGATAATCCAGCGGTGGTTCGACGGTACGGTGATACGGATGGAGAGTTTGTTGATGCTTTGAAGATTGAATTTGAGAGTCAGTCATATTAGTTGATGCTATAGATTTTAAGGGTGTTATTCAGTGTGATTGGCAATGAAACGGTACGATGGGCTTTCGGACTTAATTTACTGTGGCAAAGACTACTTGTTGATTGTTATTGTTGTTGTTTTAAAGAAAAAGGGCGTGGTATGGCACATCAGTCGATAGGATGATTGGTCTGGTTGCAATTGATTGGTCTGGTTTAAAAAAAGGTTTGCCCCTGTGGAAACTTCCCGAATATGCGATCGATTATTCTGGTGAGACGACAACTTGATTATCAAGTGCCGAACCGGGTATTGAGGAAGTGAGTGCGGCCTTGTCCTTGTCGAACCAAATTTCATCCAACCTACCCACCTTAACTACCATTGGCTATCTCTCGCTATCAATATCATCACCCTGGGTGAAAAATTATCTCTTACCGGGGAAGTGGGCAATATTATGCCTTTTTATGGTCTGACGGGAGATTACTGTTACTACTCTCTCCCCGGCCTTTACTGCACTACATGGAGAATTCCACCGTATGTGTCTGTTATATGTTATAATATACACACTGTCAATATAGTCAATGGATTGTGTTATTGAATTTCCGGTTGGTTCAGTCAATAGGGCAATCCATCGACTATATGATGGTTTGTTCATCATGTGTTAAATGTCTTTTGGTATGTATACATGTGTGTGAGGCAACCCCGGCCGGAGAAGAGTACTATTCTACCTATATATATTATATTATATATGGCTATTGACATGAGATATTGAACTTCCCAGCCGTTGATCCGTCCATTCACTTCTTAACTCTCTGTTGCTACTTCCCTTCCTTCCTTCCTTCTCATGCACGTGCACGTGCAACAGTCCGGTGGTACTACTGGTGGTACTACTACCAGTACAAGTTGTTACTCAGCCCACGGGGCAACGGGCCATCCATCCATCGTTGGTGGTGGTGGATTTAAGGAGTCGTGCAGCGCGTTTGTGTCCCCCAAAGGATGATGACTCACATGCATAATTAATTCATACATACATATTATAATTATACATACCCTTGCTGTAAGTAGCTTTTCCCCAGTTCCCCTTCCCCGGTTCCCCAGATTGATTTTTACCCACCACTATCTCACATACATACACACGCACACGGGGCTTTTACCATTGACGTCAGTCTGCAAGTGAGTGTAGCAGTAGTAAGTGCACTCACTCACTGAAAATCTCCGTATGTCCATTCATTCCACTACCACTAATAATGATCTGATGATAATAATAATAATAATATAACTGTCAAACGTCAAACACCATCATCCCACACTGTATAAGTATCCCCTGAATTCCCCCTGATAGAAAATAACAATTCAAACTGCACTCCTTTTAAAGCATCACAAGCAACTACTAGAACCATCAAACAACTACCGCTAAATAAAGCTACCTATCGACTTCACTCAAAACTACAATCTACACCACTACCACTCTCAAAACAATGTCTCCAAAGTCAATCCACGCTCTTAACCTAACATCCAGGTGTTTTGTTAAGATGTCAACTCCAACTCCAACCACCACGTTGATCCCAAAAATAAGGAAAAACTTCACCTCTTTTGTTAAACCACAATACTCATACCACGATATGTACAACCAAGAACATCCTATCGAAAAGCTACACCGCAACTCTGACGATAAGACAACGCTGGTGAGCAACAATGGTGGTTCAGGCGATGTCGAACACTCTTCAATGACGTATATCAAGAACTCTTCAAACAATGCAACGGGCTCCTCTTCAGATCACAATGGTGGCTTTGAACCAACCGTTGCCACAAGCGGTTACGTTAGTGTGGATGGTCATCACAAGATTTAATTTTTTTGGACTATCTCTACCCCTTACTTTCCTCCCTCATTATGATCATATACTTCTTACTCTCGCTGGTTTCACTTTCACGTTAACCTGTTTTTTCTTCCTCACTGCGCTTTAGGTTGATTGGTTTGAACATTCCGAATTTGCGCAACAGCTTTTCTTCTTTACGATTTGCCTCTCCCCCCCTCGTCATTTACTATATTCCTTTAACTAACTCAATTAACATGATATTCGTTGATCGAATTACCGTTATTATATATTGTCGGATTATTCAATTCAAATGTAACTGTGAGGTGTAGTAATTCATAGTAAACTTTGGGTCAGGTGACGCCAATAGGCCGCCCGCCGTTAGGCCAAATAATCCCATCACAATACTACTACTTATTCCCAAAACTATTACAATATCTATGTATTCATTAATTAAAAAAGCTACAATGATTGTATTCTCCAGTCAATTCAAAACACCAAAACACCAAAAGACTTCTAAGTATAGTATCTCCTACTCTGACTACTTGCAAAATTCCCAACCAAAACTTGATCAAACTGCACATCCTTAACGTATCCACCCATCATCGAATTAACAACATGATTCTTAAAATCCTCAGGAGTCTTACTCAAATCATTAGCAGCATCCTTATTCAACGGATCGTTAGGATTAGGATGTAAAAAAAGATGAAGTATACCGGCAAAGACCAACTGTAAGGATAACGAAGGTTTCCAATCTGACCTTAGAATGTTCAAACATACGTGTCCTTCAAGATCAATATTCGGATGATATATCTTGGGTAAACATTTAAATTCGGGTGCCCTGTTGGGGAAATCATCGGGGACTTGACATTCAAACTTGAATATTCCATCTTTGTAATAGCCTTCGTTTGGTAGAATCGTTAGTTTTATAAAGAGTGGGTTTTGAGGTTCGTATGAGATTGAAATCGATGGTATTTCTTCATATTCTTGAAGATCCTTTTTGGCTCGTAGATAGGCTACAGAGACTGTTCTTGGTGGGGCATTTGGGTTGGATTTTTCCTTTTGAAGTTTTTTAAGTTTGAGCTGGGGGGGGAAGAGAGGTTGTGGATTGAAGTTTGTTAGTAATGGCTGGCTTGTGTGTCTTTTTTTATGCTGTGGCTGTTAAGATACTTACCATAATTCTGGCTATTTCTTGTGATCTTATAATTAGTACTTTGTGTTGTTCTTTAAGGTGGTGAAACAGATTGAAGTTGGACTAAACTAAATCAAATCAAACCAAAAACTAAATCAAATCAAGCCATAATCAAACCAGGATCCCGGTTAAGTTAGTACCCGGGGCAAAATGTCTGTTTGTCACTTAGTTAGTTATGCTGGTGCAGAGGTGTGGCTTGTGTGTGTGCCAGTCAGTCACTCCACCTTCTTCCATCTCTCTGGTAAACAAACAGCACCAAACACAAAAGAGGGAGAGGAAACACAAGAGTGTGTAGTTTCCAATCCTCATTCCTTTCTTCATCACAGCACTGGATTGTTGTTATATACCGACATTGATACCCTCTCCTTTTGCTCTCTCTCTTGGGAAACAGACACGTTCACTCACAGGATGTCGTCTACTACCCCATCCACCCCGTCAGATCAAAACACGGCGGATCAACATCCTCATCATAATCAACCGCTCAAAAAGAGAAGCTCTCTACGTACAAAGGCTTCAACGAACGAACTAAAGAGTCAATTGTTCGATCTCCAGCAGAAATTCAACAATAGAAAGTCTGCAAGCCATTTGACAAGTAGTAGTGGTAACAATGCTGGATCACCAGCTGGGCCTGGTGTCACCAGTGCTGGAATCATTAGGGACTCAACAAACACTATAGATAACAACGTTTCAAGGAGAAGCTACTTACAACCCGAGATTCATCTGCCCCCAGTTGTTTCATTGAAGGATGATGACATATCAAGTGCTAGTGCAAGACTAACGTCAAGGGTAGGTTAAATAATTCACTTCAAAAAGGAAAAAACAGAATCATCACTCACAGTTTATTTAATTCATAGTTACTAACACATATTTGTCCTTTTCGCACTTTTTTGATATAGAGAGAAGGAATGCCAATGGTCATCAAGAGGAAACCATCCTCTCAACTGACCCAATCCCAAGGGCAACAATCTCCAAACACAAATGTTGACTTTTTAAGTGATTTGAGTGATGGATTGTTGGTTGAATCTAGACGTCTCACTTTTGAAAACAGACAGATGAAATCTAAACTGAAAGATTTGGAACTCGAGAATGTTTCAATTACAAAACAGATCAGCAACCTAGCATTGATCAATAGGAAGTTAAGCGAAAAGGAAGAATTGTCAAATGATAAGATATGGGAGTTGGAGACTGAAAATGGCAATTTGCACGGTACATTGTCCAAGATTCAACAAGATTATGATAGAAGCAAAAAAGATGCTTCAATGGCAACGGATGAATTGAACGAGCTGAAAACTCAACTTGAAGAATTCAAAATTTCAAAAGATCAATTGGAGAAAGATTTTGAGATTAAGTTCGACCTCCTTACAGCCGACTTGAAAGAACACAAAGTTAGGAATTCTGACTTGAACGATGAGAACGATGAATTACACCAAAGCTTGGAGAGCCTCAAGAAGGAATTGATAGAGATCAAGGAGAAATCCCAACTACTCGTCATTCCAGATTTGAACCCATTCCAGGAAGGAACAAAGGAAGACGATTCTCAATTGGAAACTTTTGAATTTGACGACGACTCGTTATTGTTGGATCCTTCAGTATCACCAGTGAAACAAATCCCAGGGAATAATGCAGCCTTGGAAAGGGAAACTTTACAGGCAAACCTACATCATGCTCATAGAATCATCAATAGGCTAAGACAATCAGCTTTGAAGTTTAAAGTTGAAAAGGAAGACCTAGAAAAGAAGCTAGCCGGTTTGGAACCTTCAAATAGCTCACGTGGAGGTATCACTGTCACCGCCAAATCGCCAAAGAGAAAGTCCAAGAATGATCATAGAAGCCCAAATACTACCACAACGATACAGCACAACAGCAACAACAGTAGTGGATTTTCTCCTTCTAACAGAAACAGCAAAATCTATTCCTATTACGAAGACACCACTGCGGATTTCGAAAGTGGCGATGGTTGGGATAGCTTTGATACCTCTCTCACCAAACCAACTTCAACTACTACCGCAGGTGGAAATAACCTTCTTGGTAATATCCCAAGCTTAGTCAAGTCTGAAGATGAGGAAGATGAGGAGGACATGTCAGATCAAGGTGGCGATTGCAGAAATGTTCTAGCAGATGAACTAGCTGGTTTGTCTGATCCACAAGAGCCGCTAAATCAACACCAGGTTGAACTTTACTGTAAACAGCATAACCTCAAGTTGATACCTCTTGAAGAATATCATTCATTCACTTTCTTACCCGATGCAACTTTGGACCAACTGAGAGACAGATTGAGCGATTTGGATGTTGTTCCAGTGAACCAACACCAGTACGATTCATTAGTGAGAAAGTCCCAATATGATGAGATTGACGAGGAGGAGATGGTGAAGAAGTTGAACGAGCAGTTCAACTTGACAGTACTACCTCTCGATCGGTATGCTGACTTGACCAATGACGTGCAGGAATTAAGCCAGCTGAAAGAGCATTTGAAAGATGCCGATTTTATTAAAACTAAAGCATCAGACTTGAATCTTGTCACTGTTCCATCTGATGAATTCACCAAAAAGTCCCAGATGTTGAAAGAGGCACAGCAAAAGATTGATTTGCCAGATATTGACTATGTCAAAAGGGTTGCAAGCATCCATGGCCTCCTAGCGGTTCCTGAAATGGACTATTCTAAACTTACGGATGATTTGGACACCGCGAAAAAGACACTGGCGTCGCAAGAGATGGAATTAAGTTTGAGATTGTCCGAGCTTGAATCCATCAAGTCTGAGCTGACTGCAAAGATGGGTGAGGTTCAGTACTTGAGCTCGAGGCTGGATCAACCTGAATCGGAATATATCAAAGCAAAATCGAGCGTTCATGGCTTGGTTGCCGTTCCTATGACTGAACATGAATCCATGAAGGAAACCTTGGAGAAGAAGCATATCCAACTGGAAAGGCTCCAGTCACAACTTGAGCAGCAGATCAACAATTTAGTTGAAGTGCAAAGAGATTTGGATTCCAAAACTGAAGAATTGAACAATTTGAAAAGGACTTATGAGAAGCCTGAACATGACTACATCAAATCCAAAGCTGAGCAATTAGGATTGGTTGCTATCCCATTGGAGAAGCATGATTCCATCAACGAAGAATTGAAGAAGAAATCAGACAATCTTTATGAAGCATGTGCTGAGCTAACTCGTCTAAAGGAGCAACTGCTCGTTAAAGTTGCAGACTTGGAAAGCGCAAAGGAAGAATTAGCTAACCCTGAATTGGACTACGTTAAGCAGAAAGCTACATCTCACAATCACGTTCTCTTACACACGGATGAACATGAAGATTTGAATTCTAAAGCTGTTCAGTTAGCCATTGTTCAAAAAGACCTGGAAGGTAAGTCGCATCTGCTGGAGACAATACAGACAGAGCTTTCCGAAAAAGAGCAACTGCTGCAAGAATTGAAAGATCAATTAGAGATGCCTGAGTTGGATTACCTTACTTCAAAGGCAGAAGATCATGGCTTGGTTGTTCTGTCGTCAACTGATCATGACAAGTTGAACGAGTCCTTACAGTCTGGTGTTGCTGAGCTGGATATCCATAAAGAAACTTTGAAAGCGACCCAGACTGAATTGGAGACAAGAAAAGAGGAGTTGAGCAAAGCCAAGGAAGAAATCGAAACGCTTGGATCAAGTTTGGAGATGTCTAAGTCGGAAGCCACTTCTTTGGGCGTTGCGCTGGAGTCGACAAATGCAGAACTACAGAGTATACAATCTGATCTATCAGCAAGGACTCAAGAAGGGATAATACTGAAAGAGAAGTTGGAACAACCTGACGTTGCTTACATCAAGAGCAAGTCTAGAAGTCACGGTCTGGTTGCCATTCCAATGGTTGAACACACATCCATGAAGGAACTACTACAGAGTACGGAGTCCACCTTGAAATCCAAGCATACAGAACTGGAGGATAGAGATGCACAATTGGCTAAGGCTAACAGTGACATAAACTCAATGCAGAATGATCTAGCTGAAAAGCTTGAAGAATTGTCCGATGCTTCCAAATTATTGTCCTCCAAAGATCAAGAGTTAGAAGGACTGATATCTAAAGTCAAGACGAAGCAGAGCGAAATCGATACTCTGAGCAAAGAGCTCGAATCCCCAAGTGTGGAATTTGTCAAGTCGAAGGCATCGATTCATGATCTGATCGCCTTGTCCACAAAAGAATACGACACTTTAAAGAGCTCACTAGATGCAAACAAGGCGACTTTTGAGGCAAACAAGAATCAATTGGTCAGCAAGAGTGTTGAAATTGAACAAATCCAAAGCAGTTTGACTTCCAAGACTGAAGAGCTAGAAGTTTTGAGAAAGGACTTGCAATCATTGCAATCCGAGCTTGATATGGCCAACGGTCAAATTGATTCTCCTTCTGTTGATTACTTGGAAGAAAAGGCAGTTACCCACGGTTTGGTTGTTTTGAAAGCTGCTGATAATGAATCACTGCTGGCAGATATTGACACAAAGGACAAGCAAATTGAGCATTTGAAAGAAGAGCTTGAGGCCAAGCAAAGGCAGATCTCCGAAGTCCAATCTGTATTGTCCTTGAAAGAAGATGAGCTTGCCTCCATTAAGACTGAAGTAGACTGTCCAAATGTCGATTATCTCAAATCAAAAGCAGAGTCGCATAAAATGCTCGTCATTTCTCGTGATGAGCATACAGCTCTTGTGAGCTCATTATCTGACAAATGCACAGAAGTTAATCACTTGACTGCTCTTGTCGAAAAGCCATCTGTTGATTATCTAACCCAGAAGGCTGCAATCTCAGGCTTAACCTTGATTTCAGCAGACAAATTGAAAAATCTGGAGAAGGAAGCAAAGCCACTATCCAAAGACTCGATCGTTGCTGCTGCATCGGCCATTGGTCTCGTTGCTGTTGAATCCACTGTGTTTGAATCGATGAAAGATTCTGTTGAAAAACCATCTCTTTCATTCTTAAACGTGGGCTTGAACAACCTGGGCTATAAATCAATCCCAGTCGGAGAGTATGAAACATTAGTTTCCAAAGCTTCGTCTACATCTGTTGCTGCTGCTTCTGCATCTGTTGCGGGTACCATTGCCGCTGCCACAGCCGCTGCCACTACTTCTGCTGCTCTGGTAGGAGCTACAACGGTATCACCATCAAAGTCACCTAAAGCACCTAAATCGCCATTGATTTCAGACTCTCCGAAGCGATTGGCCTTTGGCGCCATGGAGACTCCTGAAAGCTTGAAGAAGAAGTGTTCGGAAATTGGTCTAATTGCATTGTCCAAGTCATCATATGACAGTCTCATTGTGTCGTCCAAGAGGTCTTTGACTACTGTTGAGTTGGTCGAAAGAATAGAAAAGGCCGGAATGGTGTCGCTTAATAAGGCTGACTATGCACAGTTGTTACAGCTCATTGGCTCACAGGGTGTCCAGTTTGAAAAACTGACCCAGAAGTTAACTAGTGATAAGTCTGATTTCAAATCAACCCTGACGGAGCTGAGGTCTCTGTTTGATAACCAGGCTAAAACAGTGGCATTATATGAAAACCCTTCTGCGGAGTATATCACTCAGAAAGGTGGGGATCTTGGCTTGAAGGTATTATCAGTGAAACAGTTCAGCGAAATGACAACCAAGGATTTGCCATCGGTCGAAGCATCAGAGGAACTACTTGCATCAAGAGGATATAAGGTGCTATCAAATGACCAATTCCAGGAATTGACCACGTTGGCCAAAAAGGTCTCTGAGCCATCAAATGAGTTTGTCTCTAAACTTGCCTCAGAAACAGGTCTCGCCACCATACCTCTTGAAGACTTGGAGCTACTGCAGTCGCCATCTAAAGAACTTATCCGTGAATTTGCAAGGTCTCACTCGCTTGTTGCACTCGATGCTAATGAACTTGCCACTCTCAAGTCCCAATTGGATTCAGCGTTAAAAAATCTCACTGCAAAGGAGGTTGAACTTGAAAAGATTAAGATGCAACTACACCAGCCTGAACTGGCATACATAATGGAGAAAGCACACTCACATGGCCATGTCACTCTTCCATCTGAAAAGCATCATAAACTGGAGAAAGAGTTGGCATCAAAGAGTTCTGAATGTCAGAAAATCCAGAGCGATCTTGCACTGAAATCAGTCTCGTTGCAGAGCCTCAAGAATGAGATTGCTAATAAGGAGAGTCTCCTTGATGATCTCAAAGCAAAGTTGGAGTCGCCAGATCACGAGTATGTTAAGAGCAAAGCACATGCTCTTGGTTTAGTTTCAATTCCTTTGACAGAGCATGATTCCATGAGAGATTCCATAACTGAGAAAGACAACTTGCTATTGGGCAAGGACAGTCAGATTGCTGAGAAACATGCCGAGTTGGAGGCCAACGTGGAACTTCTACGCTTGAAGGGGCTGGAGTTGGAAAACCTTCGTGCTCTACTTAAAGATAAGCATTCTGAGTTGGACAAAATCAAGTTGGTCCTTGAATCTCCGGATGCTGACTTTGTCAAATTGAAAGCTGAAGCACATGGTCTTGTTGCAATTCCGCTCGTTGAGCATGATTCAGTCAATACCCAACTCGATGAAAAGAGTACGCTTTTGTCCATCACCGAACAAGATCTGGCCAACAAAGTAAATGAATTACAAGAGCTGCAAACCGAGTTAGACTCTGTTAAGGCTGAGTTGGAGAATGTCACGTCTCAGTATGAGTCTCCAGATGCTGAGTATATCAAGGACAAGTCGGTCACTTATGGTTTAGCCCCTATACCCCTCGAAGAATTGACTTCTTTGAAATCTTCGTTAGAGGCCTTTTCTGCCGAGGAGACAGAGTTGAGAGAGAAACTAGATTCAAAAAATTTGGAAATTGAGTCCATTAAAGCCCAGCTGGATGCACCTGACTTGACATATATTAAAGACAAGGCTTCAACACATGGCCTTGTGATACTAGAGTCGGAACATCATAACTCAATGATTTCTCAGGTTGCTACTTTGAAGGAAAGATTGCAAACCAAAGAAGAAGAGCTCAAGAATGCCGAATTATTGTTGACTGCAAAAGACGACGAGTTATATGACGTTAAGGCTTCACTTGAGAATCCGGATTCGAAGTATATTCAAGGAAAAGCGTCATTGCACAAGCTTGTTGCCATTCCGTTGGAAGAACATAATTCCATGAAGGAAATACTGGAGACGCCATCTGTTGATTATCTGGCCAAGAAAAGTCAAGACCTAGGATATTCCGTTGTTCCTATCGGTGATTATGCCAAACTTGAAGCCAATGCGACCTCTCCTCCATTGGACTTGTGCAAATCTTTGTTATTCTCTGCAGGATTTACTACCGTTTCTGCTGCTGACTATGAGTGTCTGCTTGAAAAATCCAAGACTCCGCCTATGGACGATACAGTTGTTCCTGTTGAAAAGTACGCAGAATTGCAATTAGAGTTATCATCCAAGAGCGAAGAGCTGGAGCAAATCAAGTCACAATATGAGGATGAAGGCTCTATCATGGCAAAAGTGAGATTGTTTGGATTTGTTCCTGTCAGAGCTGATGAGTACGAAAGTTTGAATTCAGAGATCAACTCTTTGAGAGATAAACTACAGAATCCTGACGAGGGATACTTGACTCAAAAGGTAACATCACATGGTCTAGTTGCTGTTCCAATTGTTCAACACGAGTCCAATAGTAAACTGTTGGCATCACCAACTCTAGAATTTATATCAGAGAAGGCTTCAGCGTTGAACTTGAAGCTGATGAGTGCGGATGAATTTGAAAAGCTTTCAAGATCTGCTTCTTCACCGCCTTCGGAGCTCTGTGAATCAATACTATCAGCTAAGGGTATGGCTTGTGTTGACAAGGCAACATATGAAACATTGATTGCAAGGTCAGATGAGATGAGATCAACCCTACTGGCGAAAGATGAAGCTCTTGAAACCATGAAGCTTGATTTGAACACTATATCTGCGAAGACTTCTGATCTGGAAAAGGAACTTTTAGTAGTGCCAGCTTTGACTGAAGAATCAAATGTCAAAGATGATACGATCAAGCAGCTATCAGAGAAACTGGAAAACCCAGAAAAGGAATACATATTCACAAAACTGGCCGAGCTTGGCTATGCTCCATTGAAGGATGCACCAAAATCAAGAGAGTCGATGATATCCAGCACGAGGGACTCGCTATATCTCGATGCTGTTAGTCACCAGTCCGATACGGATGGTGAAAATGAAGATGTTCATGATGAGCTGTTTGATGACACAGATGCCTTTAAGGCCAAGTTGGTGGCAAAGGCCGCTGAATATGGCTATGCGCTAGTTCCGTTACATGAGTTGAATGATGACCTCACTTCGATTGAAGATGCTGAAATAACAGAAGCTGATAACGTCACTAGTGTTGAAAGATACGATGCTGAAACTGAATTTGATACCACGTTTGACCCCGACCAATTAAAGATTAAAGCTCAAGTGTTAGGAATGGATCTTGTCCACCATGAAGAACTGGAAAAGTTGAGGGCGAACGCCAGCATTGATGCTGCAAAGTTGCGAGAACTTGCAGCTTCGCTTGGCTTATCTGTTATTGATCCATCGACCGAAACCATATTGAAGAAAGATGATGTCCCTGTGTTGACTAGAACCTCTGTTCAGGAATCTGCATCGCAGCTCGGTTTGACTGTCTTGAGTAAGCAGGATATTGATAGATTAAAGAGGCGTACTGTCACTGCTCAAGAATTGGCTTCCAAGGCTGCAGAGTTGAACTTATCGTTAGTTTCAGAAAGTGAGAAGACAGCGTTGAAAGAGTTATCTGACGCTGAAATACAAGAGCAGTCGAAAAAGAAGGGATTGATGGTTATTCCTGAGTCTCAGTATGTTGCCACCACTGTGTCGAGAAAGCCTGATATTCCGAGTGTCGTTGTCTTGCCAAACACTTACTACAACAAACTTGTTAGGAGTCATGAATGGTATAAGGCAAAGAAGACAGCCGTTGACACCGTGCCAACAACTGCCTCTTCGGTTCCTGAAGATGATGCTCAAAGCCTAGCAGGCTCTGTTCAGGGCTACAAGCCAAAGATCCATATTCCAGCATCACCATCATCAGCAGCGTTCTCTTTGAACGAACTAACAAGACACCCAACGTCAGCACCTTCATTGCACACCGTCAACACGTATATTTCCTCCAATCGTGAGATGATTGCCGTTATAACACAGACAATCATTGGTGAGTACCTGTTCAAGTACTTCAGGAGATTGGGACCGTTCTCTGCACTTTCTGAAAGCAGGCATGAAAGGTACTTCTGGATTCATCCATATAGCTTGACCCTATATTGGTCACAGACCAATCCTGTTCTTGGTGATCCATCCGAAAATAAGATCAGAGCACTGGCTATTATTGGAGTAGAATCTGTTGAAGACAACAATCCACTACCTCCAGGACTATTTCACAGAAGCATTATCGTTCACTCCAATGACAGATCCATCAAACTAACTTGTCCTACAAGGCAACGCCACAACATATGGTTCAACTCTTTGAGATACTTGATCGAGAGGAGTACTGAAGACTTTGTGGACGACGATAGTGCTGAAGATCAGTATAACATTTCCTACGCAGCAGATGAACGAGTTGATATTGAAAGGTCGCAGTCCTTCCGTCACACTCAGCCTAGAAAAAGCGTCTTGAGCATTTCCAACGCTTACAGATCATCCTCATCCACACACATTCCAAGAAGCCATACCTCACGTAGTTTGTTGAATAGCATCGTTTCAAGCCACCATACTTGATTTTTATGCCGCTTTTTTTCTCCTTTTTTTGTTCGCCGTTGTTCTATTGCGTAATCACAAGCCTTACAATCATTTCTGTCCTGTTTTTCCTATTTACTGATATACCAATTTTACTTGTATATATTCAATTTGTATCAATATCACCACGTACCACAAATTTTTGAAATATATTGGACACTACTGGCAGTTGAAGACAGCCATGACTATGTAGCCCCAACGAAAGCTAACTCCCTAAGGCCTCAAAAGCTTCGTCAAAGGAACATATACTAATCAGTCGAGGACTATGCTTGAAAAGCAGTTCATGCGTTACAACTTACTAAATAGGCGTGGTAAACAATCTAAGAGGTGATTGCCTGCTAAGCTGCAGAGGATAGGTATAGGTGAATGGGACAAAAATTCAAGCATGAGGACAAAAAAAACAAGCAAAAGAAGAAAAAAAGGTTACGGGACATAAGGCAACCAAAAGTTAGAAAAAACAAAAATAAAACGACAGAAATGAAAACGGTAAACAGCAGACATCAGAGCAAGACTGATGTGACACCTCACACAATATGACACCATCAAGAAACTTATGTGATTGAAAAACGAAAAATCTGTGGACTCGTTTGAATGAATGAAAATTAGTTGTTTAATGCAATAATGAAAAGCAAATTAAAAAAGCACAAAAAAAAGAAAAGACTTTCTCAAGATCTCTTCACTTCAAGAAATGGATTCAAAGTACGGACAGTCAAACAAGGCAAAGCCATTCCAACCTCTGCTCTCAACAAGATTGGAACCTGCTTCATCTCTCTTATCTCTTGAATGTACTGATCACCATTCTCGATCCTCGTCAAGCAAGGCTTAAAGTAGGAGGACAACGCGCGATCGTAAGTCAGCGAGTTTGTCACCGGAGCGTCCGTCAGCGTTGTCGATGATTTCCTTGTCAGATCAAACATGGTGAGTGGACCCGATTTCGGCTTTTCCAAGGCTGGGCGAGTTGAAGTTTCTGGCATACTCTTTGCGGATGGAACTGGAGGTCTCTGTGAGCTTGGTGTTTCTGATGATGGTGCCACTAAAACTGGAGGCTCCAAGTTCAAAGCAGCTAGCTTGTTGGATAAAGAGTCGCTTATCAACTGGGTATTCTCCAACAATGACTTGTTTTGAACTTTTGCAGCAGTGGCAGACGATGATCTAAACTTGTTCTTGATTGATGCCCTGTATGAAAGTGGTTCGTTCTCGTCATCTGGAACAAACGTTGCGGAGTCAACACCCGGCTCCCAGAACAACTCCAACGTTCTATTCTGTTTATTAAACTCAGCCTTACGTAGAGGAAGCTGATCGCCATGGACTCTCTTCTCAACTCCAAACTCTGGCAGCAAAACATCAAACGAAGATTCATAAACCTGAATAACTGTACCCATGCACAAAACCTGGCCTGTTGATTCACTCATCTCGTTGATGGTTTGGCAGAGCAACAAATGGATGGCCTGCTCTTGAGCAGCCTTGGCACAATCCTTCTTGAAGTTGCAGTAATCGCTGTTCATCTTCAAAGAATCAATGTCATCCTTATAGTTATCAACATCACCATTCATTACCGCCTTCAACTGTCTATGAACGATCAAATCGGCATACCTTCTCAATGGAGCGGTGAAATGTGTGTAATTTGGCAAGTTGAACAAGTAGTGGCTCAAACTGTCAGGATCGGTCTTACCTGCAACGACATATTTACCTCTTGGCATGGATTTGATCAATATGGCTTCGATTGCCTTTCTCTTCATTGGGTCCTCAACTTGCAATAGAGAGTTTTGGAACGTTGCTGCATTTGTTGTATCCAAAGCAACCCCCAAATTGGCCGCCTTCTTGTTGTAGTTCTCAAACTTAGTCAATGTTGGAATGGCATACTTTCTCATGAGTGCTCTATCTCCTAGACCAGCATAGATTCTTTGGGCAACCGCAGCATTGACGCTGTTGAAAATCTCATCAATCATTGATGTCGATGGAATACTTTCAAAGATGTTCAATGATAGTTTGACTCTCTCATCGTCTAGTTGATCCAACAATGGAAGTGTAGGCTCGTTTTCCAATGTTGGGTTGTCCAACCTTCTCCTCTTTAAACCTCTTGAGATTAGTGATAGGGTGGTGATATATCCAGAAGTGGCATTGTCGGAGACAGCTGCATTGTCAGGCGTCTTGTTGATGATGGAGTCAACAGTCGAATAGTTCACTCTCTGCTTAGGAGTAACAATAGATTCTCCCATCCAGACGTCATCAATATCAAACGTTGTGGAATCAATTTCAAATACAACGGAAACTGCCAGGCTGGGTTGACCCTCTTTGAAGGAGATTATATCATTCACCTTGTTTGGTAAAAGATGAACAGCCTTTTGAGGTAGGAAGACAGAGTGTGATCTCTTTTTGGATCTCTTGTCCAAGCTGGAACCCTGTTTGACAAAATATGTAACGTCCGCGATGTGAATACCTAGTTCAATCTTAGTTTCAGAAATGATCTTCACGTGTAGAGCATGATCAGAGAAGCTGCCTGTCTGAGAGAATGCAATGAGATACTCATCACTGAAGAATCTTCTGGTACCGGTCTCCAAGGCAGCTCTAAAATCAGGTAGATCAGCAAGATACTTTTCATCATTATCTGGATACTCGTCACATAAAAAGTTGTTGTCTCTCAAGATTGAATCAACTTCAATTTCGGGATCGTTTGTTGGGCCAAGCTGAGAAACCAAAGTACCAAATGGATGTAACGATGTGATTGGCCATCTCTTGATGGATGCAATAAAAACCTGATCCAGATACTTCTCATGGTTTTCGATGAAATCCTTGGAAACTTGCTCTGTTGGGATGGCAATCAATGGAACCTTCTTATCTGTTGGTTTGAACCAAACAATCTTAGGTTTATGGTTCTGATGATGATTATTTTTGTTGTTGTTGTTGTTGTTGCCGTTCTGTCTGTTGTTGTTAGAATCACCCTCCTTATTGTTGTTGTCTTTCTCTTTTGCAGCCTGGGATGGTCTTAACAATCCCAGCGTACCGGAGAATAATTGGCCTGGAATACGATCAACAACGGCGACAACATGACCCGCATAGAGTGGCTTGCATTCATCACTGATCTCTTCCTCCTCTACTAGTAGTAAGGATTGGCCTTCGACTTCAACGTCATCATTCTTCTTTTGGGTTGGTCTTTGCTTTAGTGATCCTCTTCTGTTCAAAGAACCAGATGCGCCACCACTGTTTGAAGCATTTGTTGTTGATGACTGACTAGTTGGAGGAGTATCGGTAGACCCAGAAGAAGGTTCAATGGCTCCGGATGAAGATGTATACGAGGTACTTGCATCGTTATGCAAATCATCGTTGATATCGGTATTGTTCTTGATTGTTGGATAGTCCTTTCTTCTCTTCTTCTCCTCTTTTTCTCTTTTTGATTCCCAAACTTCGTCAACATGCAGTAGTTCAACGGCAACCAAATCACCCTCCAAAGCTCTGTTACGATCTTTAGAACCACAGATGAAGATATCGGCATCTAGGAAGCCATCCGTTGAGACATATGCATCTGATCTATTTTTCTTATTCACACGCAAGGTACCAGTGACTAACTTTCCCTCGTTGATAAGCTCAGGCAACGAACTTTGAGGTAAATATGGGGCAAATAAGGACTTCCTCTGCTGACCATTTTGTGAAGAGTTGAATTGTGCAATGGAGGAGATGGACCCACCATAGGAAGGTCTAACTCTATGGCCAGGTGTAAAACCAGGCTGATCTAATCCTGACTGAGATTGCTGTTGTTGATGCTGTTGTGGTGTCTGTTGTTGCTTTCTCCAGTTCCCGTTGATATCAGAGCCGGTGCTTCTATGGCCAAATTGACCAGACTGGCGCCTTTCATGGCCGGCAAATCCAGGGTTTGGAGGTACCAACAGCTGTGAATTTTCACCACTGGGAGGGAACTGGAACTGCCTCTGCGGGGATCTCTCTGCATTTGATGCGATTGAGCGTGATTTTGAATGGCCAAAGCCTGCCCTTGGGTTGCTGTCGGGAGCGGTATCCTTTTCCACTTCCAGATTTGGCGACGGTGGGAACTTGAACGATGGAGGGCTCATTAACGATGCTGATGCTTCGGATGCTGGTGCTGATTGTGATTCAGAAGGTGGTTGTAGAAGGGTATTGGAGGATGCAGAAGTAGATGATGAAGGCACCGACAGCTTGGATGGAGAATGGCCTGACCTTTGGGCCTGTGCCTCAGCTGCTGCTCTCTTTGCTTCTGAGATTCCAAGTGAGTGCCTTCTGTTATGACCCGCAGCCATGCTTTGTCTGACATCTGCCTTGTTGTAACCCTGATAGTTTCCAGAAGTTGCGGACGATTGTGCCCTTCTATGGCCTCTTTGGTTGCTGGTAACATAGTCATCTTCATTGGTAGAGATGTTACTTGAGGATCTTCTATGCTGACCTCTTGGTCCTGATTGTACTGGTGGGGGCATCGACACGCTTTGAAAGTTGAAGCCTCCTGCATTTTGACCAGGCGTTGACGCATAACCTGCCTGTTGAGTCAATTGCTGTTGCTGTTGAATGATGTGCTGCTGTTGAGCCTGAACAATTTCTAATTGACGTTGAAGGTTGAATTGTTCCTCTAATATATAATGAGCAATTGACAAAAAGCATAAATGTTAGTAATCATTTGGCGGGAAGGACTGAACTAAGAATGAATCTACTTACGCATCAAGGTTGTGAATTCGCTGGGAGACCTTCTATGGGCGACATGAAGTGTCTTTGGTTTGTTACCAGTTGTTCTGATGGTTGTGACTTGTTGTTGTTGTTGGCTTGAAGGAAGAGCCAATCCGGGAGGAGTCAAGTATTGCCCTTGACCTTGACTTTGACCTTGTCCTCCTTGTCTTTGTTCATGCTGCGAGTTCATGGTCACGATGTATATAATTCGACGGATATGAAAAATCTCAGCCTGCGGAGGGGTAAATCAACGGTTTCGATGTGTGATTGCTTCACCAAAAGATTGGTTGACCAATGTTAACCTTGGACTAATCTCTGTGGTGATGAGTCAATGGCACAATAAGGCGAGTGTAAAATAGAGGAAGTTAGGGATGGGTATCAAATGAATGAATGGGGCGGATGGATGGACAGAAGTTAACGTTGTGACGGTGTGTGTCCTCTTGGTGGTGGCGTGGGGAAAAAGGAAGGATAGGATGGGATGATGAAGGGCTGAGTAGGGGGGATTGTGAGATCGGTGTTAGAGTTTCCTCGTGTTGTAAAACGATCCTATCGATTCAATTGATCACAAGTATGAGTTCAAAGAGAGTGTGATTGGCCAGATTGTACAGGTTGTGTATGTCTTGGGAGAGCAATACAGGAATTGTATAGGAGGTATGAAGTAAAGAGATGAAAGCACTCTGAAGTAGTACATTAAAGGGTTTCCCCTTGTTTGAAGGTTAGTCTTTGAGTGGGTTGTTCGGTAGTAGTAGTAGTAGTGGTGGTGGTGGAGGTTGCAAGTTGCAAATTGGAGCCAAAACTGTCCACTTCGCCCATTTGCCCTTTGCCCTTGCTTGGGTCCTTTGGCCTTTGCGGTTTGCTGTGCTGGCAGCCAGGCAAGGCCATTAAACACGTTACCGGGCAGGCACCAGCTGCCTGGCAGGCACGGGCTACGTACCAGGAGAACCCCCCCCCCCCCAGGTAGGTAGGTAGGTAGGTAGGTAGGCTGTCAAATTTTAACTCAAGGCTGCTGCTGCTGGTAGGTCGGTCCCCGTTGCCCAGGGGGAGGGGGAAGAAAAAAAGGACTCGTGCGAAGAAATAACCCTTTCACGGGGCGGGCTTCCACCTGCGGCCACACCACGGGGCGCATGCGATGGGATGGATAATTATGACGTACGTGCCTTGTGCCTGTCCTATTCTATTAATAAACTGGAGGTCTATCGGTCGGTCCCTGGACTGCAAAAAGCATTGTGAGTTGTAGCATTTACTTCTAAGTTTATATAAATCTTTATTTATTCTCAATTATCCTCTTCTTCAAAACTTGCAAAGGATATACAGATGGCACTTTGATCAACTCTAAAATTCAAGACTGGTTTAAAGGCATTATACTTCCCTGTGTTAGTAGGTAAATCTCCAACTTTCAACGGTGAGTCCCCTGATATTTATATATCTATACTTAGTTTACCACCACCCACCACACCCTGCATATACAGACTACACGCTATAAGGTGTGTCTGGTAGGTGTAATACTACTAGTGAGTCATATTTACCCCACATTTTTCAAATCATAACTTTCACCACATTTCGATTCGTTCCAGCTTCCCTGTGATTAAACGACAGGCTCAGGGAATGAATTCGAACCAAACAATGACAGCAATATCAATTGGATGAAAGCAAAAAAAAACATTGAACAACATCAACAATTACACCGGGATGAACGATTGATCTGACAGAAAAGAATGGAGAAAGCAAGCAGTTTGCTGAAAAGTAGACTGACCAAAAACCTCAATAGTAACTCGAACGGTTTTGATCAGCTCTTCTGGACACATCAGGACACATATGCACACGCCTTGTCCTTCCTTTCGTACGAGATGGGTCTGGCAGAATTCGAACGAGCAAACGAACGCTCGTTTCCAAAATGCCATCTGCATACTTACAGATGGATGGATATGATTGAAATCTAGACCCTGATCTATTCAAATAACAGGGTAAAATAGATAGAATGGCATATTCTGGCGTTAGATTAGACATTAGGAATTTTAAAGAGAAACAGGGCGGATGGGGGAAAAGGAAGACTAAACAGAGGCAATAATGTACTGCAGTTTCCTGCAAATCCACAACCATCACTTTTCTAACCTCTGACTTTGTCATGTAACACCCAGTTGCCTCGTTTCTCTTGCACTCTTGAGGAAAGTGGTGACTGGCACACATCATCACATTTTGATATCTCTTTTCAAACGGAAAAGCATTAGACCTGGATAAACTGTAATTAGTAGCTTTAGTAGCTACCCCTGCGCTTCTCAAAATTCTGGCTTTGGCTTCCAATTATGATAGGATCTAGCCAAGATTGGTAAAAACAGAAAATCAACTAACTTTCTCGTCAACTTCTTCTTTCTTCTTTGCTAGAATTTCCAAAAACAACATGCGAGCTAAGAGGTTCGAACTCTTGCATCTTTCGATATCACGGCCTAAACGTGACGCCTTAACCACTCGGCCAAACTCGCATAGCTGACCTTTTCAAAACAGGTGTTGCTTAAGAATTACAGCCTCTAATCACGTGCGCCACAGGCACGTGATTTTGTGGAAATATTAGAAACAGGTCTAGAGCAACCATACACTAACCCACTAGGTAAATAAAATGGCGAACGATATAGTCCTAAACGTGGCAACCTAATCCAGGAAAAATGAGTTTACTAAGATGGATGGTTCGGTGTTAAATGCTTAAAATGCAAATCACGTAAATATCACGATAGATAGATAGATAGATAGATAAATATATTTAACGTGGTTCCGCCCGTTTATGAGAGCACACACGGAGAGTCGCCAATTTCTTGGTCTCCCATTTATATAGGTATATATTCGTATCTACTCATTTACTTTT
>JAJLWO010000119.1:0-36802 GCA_030570775.1 Ogataea pignaliae | reverse complement strand
TAACCGTTTTTTTGAACAAAGCCCTGAACTGGATACCATAACCAGAAATGGATTTATAAGTAATATACTATATAAAGAAGTAATGGAAAAAGGTATTCTATGAAAAAAAAAAAAAAAAAAAGTATTGTAACGTAGGTGCTATAAACTAGTGAGCTAATAGCTCACGTAAGCGTTATTACACATGGGTTCGTAGAGAAGCTTTCCTCTTGAGGTTTTCTCCTAAATCTATCTATTCATAATCTGACATAGGCTCTAGTACACTTCGTATATATTACACGTATCTACTTATATATATGGCAACAAAACAAGATATAAGTTTGCTAGCGATGATATCCTCACCTAATACCATCTACAACTCATCATGGTAGCCAAAGCCCGCTTCCACTGGTATGCCTTCTACCTGATTGTCTCCCCTGTGACTGCGTAGAATAATTCTTCTGTAAGACTTCATGGGTGGATACCCACTGTCTGTCACCTCCAGGATAATATGGTACGATTTGCAATTACCATCACCAAGATAGTTCTTGAAGATTCCAAAACAAGCAGATGCAAACTCAGGAACTGCTAGCGAAACCACGCTACCTCTCTCGTTCAGCTTTACGATCTCAATCTCAGGAACTTCAATGATATTTGACTGGGTTGCAGTGACATCTCTGTAATGGAACCACTTAAAACTCAACGTATCAGTATCATCCAAATCGAATGATTCAGAGGCATCAAGATAAACTCTTTCTCCAGCAGCTGCAACAACCTCGAACGGTGCAACCGAATCAGATCCATTAACAACCACAATTGGGGAATGATTTGCCTCTTCAAAAGTCTTGACAGTCCACTGCATCCTTCCAGCAAAATCATTCTGGTATGCCTCTCTCCATCTCCAGATTGTTGCCTTGTTACTACAGTGGCTCTGACCATCCTTACCAATAACGTCATCTGTGACGTCCGAGTAATGAGCAAACCGTCCTGACCAATCAACCAATTGATAGCGACCACCCCATCCACCATGGAATGGATGTTCGGGATCGTTTAGGCCATTTGGTAAAAGATGCAGTATTGCTGGAGTGTCACCTTCCATGTTGAACATGTATTCAGGGTATGCCTTACCAAGGGCCCCAACTGAACGTATATTTTCTGACAACCAGCCTTTGGAGACCAACTCCGAGTCTGGCCCTCCCCTATCGAATCTGTTGTAGGCTTCACCAGAGATACCAACCCACGCAGCCAGTCCGTATTGGTTAAACCCATGAACAGAGGCAATGTAAAACAGAGAAGGATACTCATATCTTATCCAAGCACCAGCATCGTCCTGATCGGAGATGGAGTACACCCTAATTTTCGCCACAAATTGGTCAATTTCTTCTTTTGTCCTCTTGCTCGACACCTCCCTCAAACTTTCAGCAAGAATGGTGGCACCACCCCAGACGGTAACCCATAGAGTTTCATTCGAAGGCGTGTTGTCCACCGCTGCAATCAGCTTCACTGCAGCTTCACTAATATGATCAAGCTTGAACGCATTAGTGCCGTAGACTGGGTGACCTTGAGTGACAATGCTGCGAAGGTATTCAATGGTTGGGAAATCAGGAGAGTGTGTCAAGAGCTTCTCATGGACTTCTCCATATGCGTCTAGAATAGGATATATGTCTTCAACGTGTACGGTGTTGTTCAACCAGTACGATGTAGTTGCTGCTATTCCTCTGATGTTGATCTCGTTGGTGTAGAGTAGAGTTCTAACTAGAGTTTCTGCATCGTCCGGCTCGTTTGAGATGTCTGTGAGGATGAATACGTTTGGTTTAACGTCCTTTGAGGGGATTAGCTTTGAATTGAGTTGTCCCAAAGCGGGAGTGGCGCTTGCAATTAGCCACCATAGGCAGTGTGTAAAATGCATAGGTTCGTTTCTTGTGTGCTATTGATCAGTAAAATTGCCTTCAAGATGATACCCATCTCTCTTGACAAACTAGAGAGAAACCCGAAAATCATGGTGGGTTTTGATCAGTGTTTATAGACGTGCTCTATCACGGAAAAAACATCCATCCGTCACAACTCTCGCGTACAGGTCGTAAATGTAAACCCCAGATTTCTTGATTGGGACGCTCAAGCGGAGCATTCATCACCTTTTGTGGGGCAGTTTTACCTGCAGAATCACGGGAAAAACATCCAGTTAGTTAGTTATCAGTCACAACATTCGGCTACAGGCCGTGAACGTAAATCCCCAGACTTCTTAATTGGGACGTTCAAGCGGAAAATTTATGGGGCAGTTTGACTTGCAGAAGAGCACAGGTTTCTCCGAGCAGCAGAATGCAACATTTCCAATTTGGGCAATGAATGAATAATCTATATGAATTTCGAAGTTTGAATAGTACTATTTATCGTGGGTTCAGCCCATTTAAAGGAGCACATACGAAGAGTGGCCAATTGCTTGGCCTCCTATTATATATATAGGTATTTATTCTATCTATCGATTTCGTACACAACCACTTCCGCAACCGTTTCCTCGGGATGGCGGTCGATGTCAGGTCCAGCGATCCTTCAGCTTCCGTATTTCAGCTTCTAACTTCAAACCCTCCAAATTAGAAAAAACCTTTTGCAAGGAAAAAGTTGCCTCGTCTAGTACCCTTCCTGCCACCTTCCTACTCACCTTGCGGTATCGTAATTGGTGGTTCCAGTCCTTTGTATAATGATGTAGTTGTTGTTCAATCTTTGACCTATACCTATCGGTCTCATATGTTTTTGTAGGGTTGTTTTCTTCTTCTTTTTTTCCTGATGAACTTGAAACTCAAACAACTTAAACTCAGTGTGCGTAAATCAAACCAAAAATCAACCCAAAAATCAAGCTAACCAGAAATCAAACTAACCAAAAACCAAGCTAACGTTGTCGTCCGGTGATCTTACCCAGGATCCCTTCCTTGTCCTACTTCCTTCCATTGCCATTGGAATCTCTGTCGTTTAATCACTTTCTCTCCTAGACCATTATGTCCGTCTCTGTCTGAAGTGCCTTTCCCAACTCTTTGATTCCCTTGTCAGTGAATCGTGCTGTATCCTCATCTCCCAGGATCCCCATACCGTTCATACATTCATTGAATATATGTGAGACAGTGTTTCCACCACATTTGCATATTGGTGTTTCTCTTCCCATTGCCTCTTGGTATTCTGCGAATTTTCCAAAGTCTGCCCTTAGTGTGACAATCTTCTTCACAGTCTTCTTTTTCTCCTTTTTCATGACCTTACATCATTGCAGTTTCGGCGTTCTGGTTGCGAATGGGCATTGTTTTGTATTTACCCAATATTTGTTCCAGCACGTGACCACATTACGTAAGAAATGTTACTTTCTTACGTAATTTACTGATGCTGTGGTCGATTGAGCACTGTATGTTTCCGTTGAGTAAGCCGGCTTAGCTCAGTTGGGAGAGCGTATGACTGAAGTTCATAAGGTCTTGAGTTCGATCCTCAAAGATGGCATTGCTATCAATCAATATTTTTTGGTATATCGAACGAAGGTTGTGATGTGCAAGACGGAAAGCAAAGCAGTGAGAGTGTGACGCCCTATTTTTACATTCAAAGGAACAACTCGAATAACATTAACTCATTAACTACTTATGTTTCACCCACTATGTGTTGATGCAGTGATTAAAAAGAAAAATGGCATTAAAGAGTAAAAATGATAAACTATTGTAATGAAAAGAAAAGATCAAATCCAAACAAACGATCCAATCCTTCAACAAAAACTATTACTACTCACCATCTTCATCAGGCCTGTTCAACCATGTCTGAACGGACTCCCCATTCAAAACCGCCGACCCTCCATCTCTCTCCTGGCCTTGCACCGATTGCCCTTGATCGCCTGGCTGAGATGTCCCCGCCCTCGTTGTCGTTGTCGCCGTACTTGCTGCCCTCAATGGCGGTCCTCTTCTAATAGCCATCGTTCGAACCCCATTACTGGTTCTTTGAGAAGACACTCCGATGGGGAACATTGGATCCCTGTTGATGAACTCAGTGTTAGCGTTGGACCTGAAGTTGGAACTTCTGAGATGAGGTGGAGGACCAACCTGTATACGTCTTGGCACTACCGTTCTCAACACATGTGGGGAGGGTGTTCCTGGTCTTGACGCGCCAAAGATTGGACGTTGTTGCGTCAGCAGTCTTGAAACTAGTGGTGTGCTTATTGAGGATGACCCACCGTGTGGGAATCTGCCGGGTAGGGATGAGTCTTGAGATGACGGTGGTGTTGCTGGTGGCGGCGAAGGTAATGCTGATGATGATGCCGATGATGGAGAATGAAGAGTCGAGGCTTGTGCCGCTGCTGTCGATCTGACGATTGGGAATCTATGCAGGATTGTACTTTGATGATTTAAAGCACTGTTTTGAGAATTAGCATTGATTCTAATCGGGTTGCGTAGTCTTCCGTTCAAGTTCTGCAGCAAACCACGAACGACCCTAAAGACGCCTGATTGGTCTCTTGTTGTATTCCCAGTATTAGTGTTGGTGCTCGCGCTCGTATTGGAGTTGATGTTAAGAGGCTCGCTGGAGGTTTGAGGACTGCTATTTGTGCTATCAGTAGCGATAGTGGCAGTGACGTGGCTTTCGTTATCAGTTGTGGCAGCAGTGGCCATATCAGCAGTGGCAGAAGGGGCGGCATCACCATTACTGTCACCAATCTCATCTTCTCCTCTTGTAGCAAAGGGAAAACGTACCGGCATAGTATTAGGCAACATATAATTTCTGGCACCCATACCTGTTCCATTGGTTTCATCCGTGGCGATATCCTGATCAGGCATGATAAAGCTGATATGCCTGGAGTTCAAATCACTTATGACCAGTCTGCTATCACTGATGACTCTAGCCAAATTAGGCAGGATAATGGTTGTTTCTCTATCGGATCCAAAGAGGCCTCTTCCTGTGGTAGCTGTGGAGGTGTTGTTGTTGTCCTCATTTTCTGATTCTGACCTCAATTCCTGTTTGACATCTCCTCTGCAGAGTGGACAACTGCTGTTTGTCTTTAACCATTCTCTTAGGCATGATCTACCAAAGATGTGGCCACATGGCATACGAACGGGAATATGGGTATAGACAGGCTCCTTTGGTTTCAATGGTGGTGTGACCGGCGACGGTGGTGATGGTAATGCCGAAGATGTATCCAATGCAGAACCATCCAATCTCTTTATGATTTTCTTTCCCATGCTATTACCGTCCTCTCCCAAGCCCTCTGCTTCATCCCTCTCCTCATCATCACCATCATAGTCTCCGTTTCTTTTTCTCTTTCTAGAGGCTGGTCTTTCATCAGGTTGAGGCTCTTCAACTGGGGCTTCGTACTCTTCATAACAGATGGCACACTGTCTATCGTCCTCTGTCAATTCGGAGAGCTTTTTAGTCTCCAACTTTTCAAACAATCCGGTGGGCAATCCAGCTGATTTTTTCACCGAAGTGGCGATGGTTCTCAATGCTATTGTTGTTGCTAGTCTAATCAAAACTTGAAGGTTTTCATCGTCGTTTTCGTTGATGTTTGGAACGTGGAGGATCAAGGATCCAGAAATATTGTCCAAGGTGTCGTTAGTGTTGTTGTTCAAGGGAGTGGGTTGGCCATATATGTAGTTGACCGTCAAGACGATATTTCTTGAAGGTTCTGTACCTTCGAGTAAACTTGCAACTAGAGACTGATCGTTCATGGCGGCGGGGGTGGGGGTGGGGGGAACAGAAGGTGTCTGTATGTGGGATGTCTCTGATTGTTGTTGTTGCTGTCTTCTTCGTTCACTTTCTTCAAGAGATCTGTATATTGGAGCCACTAGGCTATCGAGTAGTACATTGGCCAGAGCCTGGTCCCTGTAAACGCCTTCTCTCGAAACGTCAAATGCAGGATAGTCGATACCTCTTCTTCCTTCAGGAGTGACCGTCTCTTCGGTAGTAGCTGTTGCTGTTGCTGCTGCTGTTGATGATGGTTCTTGTGCTTGTTCTCCTTCTTGTTCCTGTTCTTGTGGTTGTGGTTGTGGTTGTTCCTGTTCTTGTGGTTGATCTTGTGGTTGTGCTTGGTTTGGTGTTGATGCATGACTTGAAGATCTATTTGTAGTTCGTAAGCCTCTTCTTGACATTTCTGATGCAAACGAGGGCAAAGATATGAGAGTTGGGGTTGGAGGTAGTGGTATGACGAGCGGATGAGGTATGGAAGCCATATGAGACGAATCTCTATGTGATCTTTGTGGCCCCACTTCGATGACTAGATTCTGGGTAGTACCATCGGTGTATTGTATCAGAATGGCAGGTAGTCTATAGCGCCCGTTAACCATAATGACCCGCCCAGAGGAAGAGGGAGTTGGATGGTCTCCATTTCCATCATTTCCATTGTTTCGATTGTTTCGATTGTTTCGATTGTTGCGATTGTTGCGATTATTACTATTGATCCCATTTGGTTCTAGAGGTGGATGTGTCCGTAAGGAGCTCATTGTTCTTTATGAGAGGGAAGAAGAAGCAGGCCTATTTAGAGTATCATATGAGAAAGGCGACGAGAGGTATGGATGCCGACAAGCGCTTGCTGGAGAGGATCTATGCCGTTGAAATGATAAAAATAAGAGTCAGAAACCTTTCAACAATAGGGAATGTTGTGGGTTATTGCTATCGATATTACTATTTCAATAGGTAAAAAAGCTCTTCTGCTGATGGATAAGAGAATAGAATGGTAAAGAAGGAAAGGAGGTTCAGTTTGGAACAAGAAAATGCATTTCTAATCTCGGTCGAACAAGAGTAAGAGTGGGCCACCTCCTCCCTCCCCTTTGTAGTGCTCGTCATCCTCCACCGACGCCGTATTTGGAAGAAGATGAAGATCTGCCGGTGATGCACTTGTGCGCGTGCTCGTGCGCCGTGGCTGACGGGCGGGAGAGACACAGGCAGAGGAAAGAGGGAAGGGGAAGGGGAAGGCGAAGGGCGGGACTACACTGCCATCATGGGGTTTTGCGCAGGCAAAAAGCTGCCGCTGCTCCCTGTGCCCGGAGCTTCTCCAATTCCAGTGTGGAATGAACCTATATATACCATACGGGGGGCACCGTACGTACGTACTACTCAGTCAAGTAACTGATAGAAACCGGAGATGAGCTTGCCCATAAAGAGAAAACGTAGTAAAAGCTTCTAGCAACAACTTCCCAACCACTCCCACAAAGAAACCAAACAAAAACAGGGCTAATTATCATCCAGTGTAGAATGTATTACGCCTTTCTTTCTCAGGTCGATCGACGCATATAAATGTTTAATCCAGTCTCTCTTGCACCGCCTTTTAATCGAATCCTTTCACATCTCCGACCATCAATCAACACCACAACTGAATCGAACCAAACCAGACCAAAAAAACTAAACATTTTTGAGATCAATCTTGGATGCTCATCTATAGGTACCCATTCCATCTAAACTCCTAAATGTTCACTTTATAGTGAGCCATAATTGAAATTAATTGACAATAAGGACATCTGCATTCAATGTCGCAGATGCTGAGATGCGATCAGACGTTATCCACGACAGACTAAACCGACTCTCATTGATAGAAACTAACGATGATAATGATGATGGCGATGACGCATATGATCTTCATCCACTCACCTTGACAATGTCGGAGATGTTTCCCGATATACCATTGAACGTCATCTCCGAAACGCTACTCGAAACCAACGGTGATACAGGCAGGACTGCAGAACAACTGGTAAATCATGCCATCATCTCAACCAGTGATATGGCTGACCAAGTCTTCAAAGAAGAACAAAAGTGGACAGAAATTGACAACCAGAAGAAAAAGATGTTAGTTTCTTCCTACTCAAGTAGGAACAGCTATAAAAAGAAAAAGAAAGAAGAAGAAGAAGATATAAAATCCCTAGCTTTGGTGCTCGATGACGTTGATACAGTGTTGGATGTTCTTCAACTAGAAGCCAATACCGACAATTATAACTCAGCAATTGATTACTACAAGAGAAATAGAAACAACGTGAATGGAGCAATAGTAGATATGATCAAGACATACAGACCGTTTGAGGTCAAAAATGCGAATGTGACTTCCTCAAATGTGTCACCGATACACATCAACGATACTGCCACTGCCCCTACCATCCCTTCATCAACTTCCATGTCTGTGGCTTCCTCAACAACATCATTGGTAAACTATGCCTTAATTGCGCAAACAGAAGGCCTAGAACCATTTGGTGACTACATCTACGATCCGAACTCAGATGATGTGAAAGAGCTCTATCAGATTAGAACCAGCAATCCACTCTTGCAAAAGTTCCCCGAAGAATTCTTCAAGTCAGCAATTAAATTCTTCCAAGGAAACATTAACTCTGTGCTGGAGCTGGTCTCCCTTTTGTCGAACGATAAAAAGATCATCAAGACGAAGTTCAAACCAGACGTGTTTCTTTCAACGCGTGAAATAGACTACCAAAAGGCAAACATGAACGAAGTCCATTCCCAAGCTTCAAACCATAGCAGCGTATCACCAGAACCAGAATTCCAGCTGGTATCATCATCAAACTCGTCACGACAAATCTCGAAATCCCAAAAACAGGCAGAACAACTCCTCCTAGAATCAAAACAACTACTAAACGAAGCAAAATTGCACAAGGACAGGCAGATAAAGAGTCACTATACGGAACGTGCAAGAGATCTTGCATCGGAAGCAAACTCCCAGTTTGCATCTTCTCAAGAACGATACATGAAAAGATTAATGTATATCGCGTCAAGGGACAATGCTATCGATTTACACTCCCTCACCGTTGAAAATGCCGTTGAGTGTACAAAGGAGACGTTGTTGAGGTGGTGGCGGGACGAATTGAACGAGAGAGAGAACAGCGGGGATCAAAGGATGGAGATTAGTAAAGCGCTTTATGTTTCTCCCTTCAAGATCATCACTGGAAGGGGATTGCATAGTTCCGGTGGGGTTGGAAAGATTAAAAATAGCGTGCTGAAGTATCTTAACGATAACAACTTTGTATTCACAGATGGCGTTTCATTGTTTATCGTTACTGGTAGAAGGAAACCCAGGAGATGAGATGACAAGGGAGAAAAAAACATTTTACTGATGTGTATTCGAGAAATAATTTACTAAATTCCAGATAAATATAATCTAATAGATTTAGTCTTATACTCTGTATATACAAGTTTCAAAACTTTTCTCGCCAAATCAACGCTTCTTCTTAGACTTATCCTTTGCTTTTCTGGCCAAGTTACCACCCAAAGTCTCTTCGACATAATTTGATTCTAAAATGTCCAAATAACTGTCCGATTCCTCATCATTTTTACTCTTCTCTTCAGCAGCCTCCTTGGAAACTCCACCACTGGCAAATCTTTCCCTTCTCTCCCTATCCTGTTCTTCCTCCTGAGCTTTAATCTCCTCCTCTGTCTTACCCGACGTTTCAAATGATCTAAATTTACTCTTGAACCTGCTCAACTTACCAGCACTTTCGGAATCAATGAGGGACAAATTAGGCTTGGATGGATTCCAAATAGGATGGTTTCTTTGATCTGCAAGTAATCTAAGTTGCTCCTTTGGGAACTGGGATCTCCTTTCAATCACCGATCCATCAGAAAGTTCAACCTGCGTGTTGAACTTGTAATATATTGCTGGACGGGCCTTACCTATTCTGATACGCTTCATCGGTCTCCTTGGTAACGATCCTGAGGATTGCAGATGTGGATTGACACCGGCATAGTGTCTTGTCGATTGTTTCTGCACTGGGGCCACCAGTTGCTTGCGTATTGTTGGGAACATTCTTTTGGAAAGAGATAGACGGCGAATCCTGATATCGAATCAATGGGGAGGGAAGGAGAAGTATTGACGATTGAGAAAAGGCTATGCTTCTTTTGACCCTTTACAGTTTCATGATTCTATTTTGTCTCTTTTGAGAGGACCACTAACGAGCTACTCCAAGATAAATGGATTAGATGTAGTGCATGAAAAATTTTGGGATTGAGAGGAAGAGAATATAAATGGTGCACGGATGTGTTCTATTAGGCCAAACTTTTCACAGTCACCACAGCCTTGAAAGCTATACCGGAAATGAATCCACTTTTTACCCCTAATTGATTAGAACCTTCTCCCTTTTTAGGACTCAACTGTAGAATCATCATGTTTATTGAAGCTGTCCAAACGATTGCAGAATATAATGAATATGAGGAATGCAAGAGAATAACAAGAATTACCAGCGGTAATCAGAGAGAGAGAGAGAGGAAAAGAAAATAAGTACAGAGAGAAAAATAAAAAAAGTGTGCATACTATACAATCTAATGAAATTAATCTACATCCAGCTAACAACAAAGAAAAACAAAAACCACACCACACACCCAACACATACAATCATGTCTTCTTCAACTTTGACGCATTAATACTCGCATTCTTTTTACGATAACTTTCGATGTAGAATGCGCTGAACAATAGAGTCAATGGAGCCAAGTAAAACACGTTGATGAAGATAGCCAAAGCATCTTCACCAGTCGAAATACAACTCTTGTAGGACCCATTTAACACATCGAAATAGTTTATGAACAAATGAACAATAGCAAGAGATCCACCAACAACAAACTGTGTAATTTGTAAACTTGTCAAAACCTGCTTGAACAACTGTGGAACCTTAATCTTCAAACATGAAAGCGTATAGTAGAAATACATGATGGAATGAATGAACGAGTTAAAGACAACAAAGATCCAGATTGGGGCAGCCCTGTACCTTGTACCTGACCACATCGAAAGCATGGCGCCTGAATGATGATAAGTCTGTAGCAGGGAGGACTGCCTTCCTTTCAACAGAATGATGATCGTGTCCAAAATCTCATAGAATTTAGAGATGTAAAACAAGTATGAGTAAAACGATAAGCCTTTAATTGTATTACCCTTGTTATACCAAACTCCATTGTCAATGTCACAGATGGACTGCCAGAAGAGATCATACTTGGAAATAACTGTTGAATCTTGTGAGAAGTGTCTGCTTATCAGCCCCGGAATAAAATCATGAGCGTTGAAGTAGATGGTTGATGTCATGCCGATAAAGGTCCATACTGAATAAGCACATAGTAGGATGTTGTGAATTAGGACAAATAGTTTGAAAGGGATCGTTTGAGAGATACCATACGGTGCTGGAGGTAGCTTTTTCAAGTTTGTTGGAAGTTTTTGCCCCGGATTTTTCACCCTGTACTGTTTGATCTGCCTCTTAAGTACAATCTTGTTGATGCTATGCATGGAGATGAAGTACACCAGTGCGATTGTGATTGGTGTCAACCAATGCAAAGAGATTGGGTATAGTTTGTTGACTATAAAGTCATTTTTGATGTTGAATGGGATCTCTGAGATTGGCTTGCTGAAGTTTGGAAGTTTGAACACGTCTAGATTAGGGAAAGTTCTCCAAGATATCAATCTCTCCAGAACGGAAACCCTAGATGATTCATCACTTATGCTATTATTGATGGCACTCATCTTTTGCAGATTGATTAATCGATGAGGTGAGTCAATTGGAGGATGAAGAACAAGAAGAAAAAGAAGAACAAGAAGAAACGCCAATGGAAACAGAGCAGATAAACTTCACAATTTCTTATAAAGTGTATCTTGGGGGATCGTTAAGGCTGGTGGTGAGAATGGAAAATGTATATTTATTGTTGAGAATCCGGGATAATTAGCGTGTACTGCATGACCCGTCGTCCAACAGATTCTGCTCGGGATTAAAATTGTGGGGAAGGGAACCGTTGAGCATTCGCACGCCTCTCTGTCATAAAACCGCTCCTTTCTATCCTTCATGAGTTCTAACCTAACACAAAGTTCTATTTGCTCAAGATCACAGTTGGATGATTCGTTCAAACAGTTTGTCCTCGGAAATCAGCAAAATCAAAAGATGTGGCAGTGGGAGGGGGGAGCAACAAAACACCAAGCTGCCTTATCGGGTACTCCTCTCACCATTGGCCGCACCGCACCGCACCACCGACCGACCCGGCACGCACGGCCACAGGACTCTCATGGTTACCACCACTTCTAACTAAGGCCGAGCGACCATCCCGGGTAAACTTCACATGAAGGAGGACCCTGATATTTTTACAATTGGAGTTTGAAAGTTGACTCCAATTTTGAACTACTGATAGGCCGATATGGATGACACTTGATGGTCATGGCCATTACATCAAGGGAAGCAGCCTTATAAGCAAGTCATCAGTGATTATGTGAGAGCCAAAAACACAACAATGAATGAAATCAGGTCAAACTTGAGATGAACATACGAACAGACAAGTGGGTCGAACATCACCGACAAATTCCAGGCTCCGACTAGGGTAGTTGAATACACCGTTGCAAAAAGCTGATGCTAGAGTATTTGATTGTTTGGGTTTGGAAATACTCCTTTGCCGGGAGAGGTGTTAGAGAAAGGGCTATTTTACAAAACTTGACTTTGAATTCAACCGCTGATGAGAGTGCCCAATGAGTTTTTTGCAAGATCAATTTAGTAACCGCATACACTTCTGTTATTGAATTTTCCTATAAATGTGATTTGGAGTTGGTAGGCAGTCGGTAAGGCGTTCAATTTAGCATTCAAGAGAAGTCTTTTGGCTTTGAAATTTTCATTTCGCCATGATGTTTTGAAACGGCATTTTGACGGAAATAGCGAGCTACAATGGCTTTACAACATATGAAAGTGTCAGCTACGAACCCTAGAGTTTCTGCGAAAGTGTTGTTTCAAAATATGGTTTGGTTGTAATTTGGTTTTAAAAGTGTTTGTGCAATTACCTACACTTTGAGCTTTAACTTCACCCACTTCAAAACCTATGTGGTGCACAATAGATACCACAGTACAATATTTGGTCGTTGAATTGTAATCTGAAAAAAATCCCAGGCCTTCCAAAGGTCCAGAAGGTGTCCAAACTAACGTTTAAATCTCTTCTTTTAATAGCGCTGCAACCTTCCAAAAATGGGTGCTTGACCTCTGTTCCTATTGCAACATCTTGAGGCCACAATTAAACAGCAATTGATTTCAACAAGTATTAAGTTTGAAGCCAAGTGGACGTAGATTCAGCTCCTGGGCTTGGATTGATGTTTAGAGTCAGGATAGGCGGTCAGATCTTGGCCTGAAAAACCTCACCCTCAATCTTTGCTTCGCGTTTGAAAATCAAACACCCACTTTGAACCTCAATGGAGCACACTCCAGCCCATCCGATACGCGTCAGAACTTGGGAGACAATTGTCTCACAACTGAATCCCTGCTGGGATGTGTTGCTGAAATCATCGGAGCACCATTGTCGGCACACAGAGCATAGCTGTAATTCCACAGTCCAATTTTGCCCCTTGGATCACCTTCTCGTTTGCAGCCCCTAAATAAGGCTCTTACTGGCCAACAGGCTTTCACCTCTCAACACCACTGTAATGTCCAAGTCGTAAGGAAATGTATCCTTGGAATGTCCCGTTGTTGTGCCCTTTCTGTTGAATCAGATCCAGCTGACTTCAAATGCTTGTGCGAGATGATTTATCTGCGAACAACATCAGTCACGGTGTTGAGTTTATTCTTGCCCAATTCGATTCGGCATGCTTCTTCCTCTTTGCTAGCTAAATTGCAAGGGTTCTAATTAGTGGGAAATTCATGCTTTCTTATACAAAGGTGGTGTGTGTGCACAAAACAAAATCTGTGAACACAGAAGAGTTGCGTACAGGATTTAGTATATGTGCGTTGAAAAGCTTATCTTGGTTGATTGCGGCCGCACTAAGGGCAGTTGACCTTACCAAATCTACAATTATAACACCTTCAAAGCATCAAGTACCGTTGACAGCGCATAGATATCTTTAGAAGCGGTGAGCAATTCCAGTTAAGGGCATTGGGGGTTATTTATCGTCGGAGATTCTTTACTTGGGTAGCGGCGTTTCCACGGACTATAACAAGCTCCACATGCTTGCACTAGTATATATCTTGACATGAGCCGCAGAAAGAACTGTGCACCGCCCCTCCGGCCTGCCTTCGGGATTTGTGATGGAGCACAGATAAGTATTTTGTGTGTCTTCCTGAGACAGGCAGTTATATACTGAGAGGTGTTAATGGCTCTTCAGCATCTGATTATCATATGTATTTGGCCGCTACTTGCTACTACTGCAACGTGCTATAAAAAACACGTGAACAATCGAATAACAAGTTGAAGGATATTGATGGGTGAACGCGGTCTTTCAAACTTCAAGGCTGCTTTTTGAGCGAACAATAGTGCGAGTCGTATGAATTGATAGCTGATAAGAAATGTAGATTAAATTGGATTGAATTCATCATCATCATCATCATCAGCACCATTCTCTTATTCCTCTCATTGATTCATCGTACATCTCTCATTTAGTTTGAGTCTCAGCCCATGTGGATAAATATACAGCAAGCAAGGGGACACCCACGTTGTGCGGCTCACTGTAGAAGCACAGAATCCAAATCTCAATCGGTCGGTCCTCTTTAATTTAGTGTAGCCTCATCAATATATATATATGTACTAGTAGTACAACAATAACGCACTGCTGCCCTAAACCTAGACCCTTGAATTGCTCCCCCCTGGTGGGCAAAGGAGTCAAACCAAGTTAATTCAAAATTCTGTCCTGATAGCTTCTGATTGCCTATAAGTAGAGTATATATATCATGAGATGGGTGGATGGATGGATCTGATGGATCTACACACGCACCAGAGAACGCTCATTACCCACGACGCTCTCCACTCCACTGCCTCCAACTCGTGGGGCCTGCCTTCCAAGCTAGATTGATGGTGGTATTCATCAATCTGAATAGATGGATAATATAGCATATGTACATAAATGTATCTTAGGTGGAACAAAGGAAGTGGTGGATAAAGGGGTCTATATTATACTATGGCTTGGATTCACTCTAATCTCTCGACAGTTGACTGACTGACTGATTGACTGACTGACTTACTACACTGGCAAAGGTGCAGGCAGGCATTCTATTATCTCTTTAACAAGAAAACATAAAGAACGGAGATCTTCAACTAGTGATGAATAAATAGGATAAGTGTAGCATTAATGTACCAATATCAACTAAGGTAAAACAAGTTATGAAATAGATGATCCATCTAGCCGCATGTCCATCCAGCCGCACAATTACAATTGGCGTAAATTTCAACCACCCAAAAAGAAGACAAAATTTATTGAGAGAGAGAAAGAATTGCACCATCATCATCAACATAGTACTCACAAAAACTGAGCTAAATCCGTTGCTCCTATGTTGGGTTCTATTTCTTCAAGCTCTTCTTCACTTCCTTAATATTGGTTTATAAATCACACAATTGTTTCAATTGACCATACAACCAACTAACAGTCGATCGGTGTTTGCCTCACTGACAGAGTGTGTGCTCTTTGAAAAACTATCTGAGAATCAGGACCTCTTGTATACTATCTCACTATCATCTATTCACACCAATTACCATTGACAAGTGAGGCCTTTTTCAATTGCAGACTATTAGACCAGACCAGACCGGACCAGTCCACCACTTAACAAGCATCGCATAACAGCACTCAATTCTGTCTTTGTACACAGCTCTGAAAAAAGTTTCAGTGACTTCAATTGAAACATAACAACACCTCGCTCTAAACTAATCAACCATTCTCGCACACGTACACTTATTAAGACATATATATTTATATATACTCACACATATACACACACACACCATGCCTTCACCATTTCAGCTTATCACCAAGTTGGTCAACAGGAAACAAGCAAGAAGGTTCATAGCCCTCTGCATGGCCCTACTGGCCGTCCATGTCATATCGTCACATTACGACGCTTTGGGCCCATCGTCCAAATCAGGATCCTCCAAGGAAAACTTGACAGATGATGCACTGGAATCGCTTCCAGGATATCTGAAACTTGACCAACAGTTTGTCCGAGAAGAACAAAATATTCCAGAATTACCACATGACGAACTACGCCCTTCAAAAAGCAAGAAAAACCCCAAAGTTTTAATGAAACAACTATTCGACGCATTGGTCGAATGTAAACCAGACCTACCTAAGTTGGAATACTTCTCCGGAGATAGGGCAGTTCAGAAATTTGCCCTCCATGATGATTTCTACTTTACCAACGATTACCTTCGGTCATTACTTCAAGTTCCAGATGATGCATTGAATGAGTTGAAATTGAAGCATGAATCGTTCGTTTCGAAATTTCAACAGTTTGACATGACTACATTTGGCCCCCATGATGACGATGAGAATGACATTGCCGATATTAACAGTAAAGGTATTGTGATAGTTGGTGGTGATGGTTATACCTGGTTGGCATTACTCAACATTCATCAATTAAGATCAGTCGGATCAACATTACCAGTTGAAGTTTACATTCCAACCGAGGATGACTACGAGCCAGAATTTTGTGAGGATACATTACCCGAATTGAACGCAAAATGTCTACTTGGTTATGAAATGTTGCCGTTGGACAAGTACAAGAAGGATCTGAAGATTACTGGATTTCAGTATAAACTATTGGCATTACTCACATCATCTTTTAGAAATGTGTTATTGTTGGATGCAGATAACGTTGTCGTTTATAATCCTGAACATTTGTTCTCATGGAAGAGGTTCCAGGATCAAAAGTTGATCCTTTGGCCTGATTGTTGGTCACGTACTACCCATCCTTCATTTTATGACATTGCAGGAATAGAAATCACAGGAACGAAACCAATCAGAGGAATCTTCAAGGATAACGAGGACCCAAACCATTGGAACTTTCACGATTTGGAAGGTACATTGCCCAACCCATCTAGTGAATCGGGTATGGTACTGGTTGATAAGAAGGCACATCGGAACACTCTACTTTTGGCACTTTACTATAATGTCTTTGGACCGGACTTTTATTATCCTTTGCTTACCCAAGGTGGTGCAGGGGAAGGTGACAAGGATACATTCATCGCTGCTGCTTATGCGCTTAAATCTCCCGTTTATCAGGTTCATCAGGATATGAACTTTATGGGATACCATGATCATCAAGGGTTCCATGCAAAGGCACTAGCACAGTGGGATCCAACATCAAAGATGGAGGAGAAACTGTTGAAAGGTGTCAATATTAGTCCTGATGATCAAAGCCGTGGGTTTTACGGTGAAAAGATTCTGTTTATGCATTTGTCCTATCCTAAGTTGTACCCACAGCAGCTAACTTACGAAGTTACCAAAGTTGTTGATGGAGAGCAGGACTTGATAGCTTCTGGTGAGGCTGATTCTAGAGGATTCACGCTTGGAGACTATGCTGCTGAATTTGAAAGAAGGGAACATACTAGGCTATACACTGGTCATAAGGCCCATTTCGATTACGATTTCGATTTGAGAATGTGGGAACTTTTGACTCAGTTGTTATGCGTTGACTATACGGAGAACAATCAAACCGATTATAGGGATGTTTATAGGGGTGTCGTTTATGATGAAGAACCAATCTTTCCCATTCCTGAAGGTGCAAACCCTGCCAGTGTTTCCATTGGAAAGTTGAGGTTGACTGGTTTGAAGTTGAAGTATATTCAGAAGCATATGGCTGGTGAGTTTTGCGGTAGGATTCATCTGCCACATTTGGAGTTTTTGAGGAATAATGTTGACGTTAATAGTTAAACGTTACATGTTACGGCTACTTGCTCTTAATAATCTGATCGCTTTTTATTTCTTCTTTCTCGCTTTTGCTTTTCTCATGGTTTATGTTCATTGTTTTATAGATTAATCGAGGATTTTACAACGAATGAACAATTGCAAATGACAAATTATTGATTATACTATCGAGCAACTGAATAAATGTGGGAAGGTGAGGTCAAATGATAACATCGACTCAAAGCTAAATAAGCTACGAAACAAAAAAAAGAAAGCAAGGGAAATTACAAATCTTTCAAAGCTCCTCTTTCTTAACTCGACTTCACAAGTCTATACTTCTGATATCTTTATACACCCCATGCCAAACATTGACGGTATCCAACAAGGATGACCAAGTACCAAAGAACCCAACCAAAAGATCATTCAAGCATCCATCAAAGAGTGACCAATGGACAGTCAAGGGTAGATTTGCAAGATTGGCAATTAACCCTCTAATCAAATCTGCATGTTCTCCATCAAAGATCAACCTGGATACACCAACGTGGCGCAATTCAACGACATTCTTTGCAAGTTTCACTATTTCCAAAACGACAAACACGGCCCATAATCTACACGATACAACGTAGTACCATAATGCCTTGGATGAATGTGTTCCTTCCTTGTGGTATGTCCATTTATGATCTGTTAGGAATCCAATGTTTTCCAAAGGTTGATAAACAACGATGGATACAATGTCGATAATCTCCAGAAACTTCATCAGTTTGGATTTTCCAGAGGCATTGTATGAATCTCTTACTCCTGAGATACCAAAGGATAGCATTCCTGGTAGGGCCCACATTCTGTTGAAGATACGTATGTCTGAGAGGTAGTCTGATAAGGTGCGCAACTTCTGGGAGGTAGCGTCCCCACTGCCGTTGGTTTTGGTGGATTTTTCATTGCTCATTGACAGCTCTGCCCTTTGTCTATAGTAAGATAGCTTCTTTACAAGTGCTGTGGAACTTGGGTGTTTGGCAAGCAGATTGATGAGTAACTTGAGCAGCTTCATGTATGCAGTCTTGATGAATCTTAGGATTTGAGGTTTGCGTTTGATCAGTTCGGAAAAGAACAGTGCGGAGTAGCATATCGTGGATAGTGTGCCATCTAGGGTGGATGGATCTAAGAATGGAGCATTTATCTTATCGTAGAATTCGGCCGATGTGGACAGTTTGAGCAGGTATTGGAGCCTATGGATTAACCTTGACCCCACCTCGGTGAGCGGCACTGATGATGATAATGATGATCTTGCTGCGATTGAAGCAAGCGGGAGTTGAATCGATGTTTTCCTTTCTATAGATGAGAGATCCATAATTATGGGCAATTAAATAATCTATGTGGTTGGTGATTGATTGACTGATTGGGAGTTCTATCTATCTGAGAGGAGAAAGAAAGAGTGGAAGATAGTGAAAATATGGCACGCGAGGCTATTAGCGTGTGTCTCCTAGATGGTGTTCTATATGTGATTCTATTTGTAATTGGTGGCTGTTATGAGTGGCAGATCCAAAGGTGAGGTATCTATGTTTCTAGTCTAAATACATAATTAGAAGGAAAAAGTGTTAAGAGTGTTAACCATTTTTGAATTTGGAGAAAGATGAAGCAAACAGTGTTTTCACCGCTGGCTGCCATGTGAAAAGAGCGAAAAGTTTTGGACAATTGCCGCACGTCCCAAAGAGGAAAGCAGATACGATGAGCTTTTATCACTATCTAATTACGAATTCATATTTTATTTACACGCCAACTGCTTAACTTTACTTCACTATGAACACAACTGTCTTCTTCTTCATGAGCATCTTGACAATAGTCTTTCCCTCCATCCACTTCTTCCCATCCTCGCTCTCCAGGATCTCTCTCAAGCACGACTCCTCATCTTCAATCATATCTTCTCCAGACCTGTGGACAAATCTCATCTTCCCATTGATCATGATGTTATACGGCACAGAGTCGGATATCAGGTGTTCCGGCTTGGGCCAAGGTGCAAGCAGAGCAGACTCATACCCATGCCCATCATTCATCAAGTGAAGATTCTCCGTTTTCAGAATCTCGTTTGACTCTTCAACAACAGCTGGCGTCACTGGTGCCATCACTGCCAAGAGTTTCACGTATGCATCGTGGTAGATGGCCTCACTAATGTTCACATTATTCATCTCTGTCGTCAGCCTGTTTGTGTATTTCATATAGTCTGAAATCACAGTGTTTAATGATAATGATTCGGTGAAAGACTGAGTGATCGATGCAATGTAACCTTGAATCTCGTTATGAAACTCGGATTCAAAACTGTTGTACTCCCCGAACTGTTTCCTATGACTCTTGTTCACCAATGCCTCGTTTGCTTTAGCTTTAGTCGATAGGTGATCTGCAATAGTCAACACTTTGCGTAACCATCTCTCAATACCAACAATCTTGGCCTCGTCCCAGTCTAAAACGTCCGTTATTGGGGCCTGGAAGAGAATATGTGCCCTTGTGGAATCAGCACCATGCTTGGCGATACATTCAGCAGGATCGGCACCGTTATACTTAGACTTGGACATCTTTTCAAAAGAGATGGAAGCAACTCTATCGATAGAACCCTTAACGACAACCTTACCAGCGTCGTTCAATTCGTACTCATCAGGCTTTAGGAATTTACCAGTGTTTGGATCAGAGTAGGTCTTACCATGCACCATACCTTGGCTCACAAGCTGTTTGATTGGCTCGCCTTTCAGCTCACCATTTGAAAACATACCAATTGATGACATGAACTTCGAGACGAACCTAGAGTAGAGCAAATGAAGAATGGCATGCTCAATGCCTCCAATGTACATATCCACCGGCATGTATTTATCAGCCAATGCTTTGCCGAAGGGCTTCGTATCATTTAACGGGTCAAGGTATCTGAACATATACCAGGACGAGTCCATAAAGGTATCCATAGTATCTGTGTCTCTTTTTGCAGCAGCTCCACATGATGGACATTCAGTGTTGACAAACTCTGGAATCTGGGAAAGAGGTGAGCCTCCTCTACCTAGCAACTTTTCCACCTTGGGTAGCTCAACTGGTAACTGTTCGTCTGGAACTGCCACTGGACCACAAGACCTACAATGAATAATAGGGATAGGTGCACCCCAATACCTCTGTCTTGAAATCAACCAGTCTCTAATCTTGAAATTGACCTGATGTGACCCCATATGGATCTTTTCCAACTCCTCAACAACTTTGGAACGTGCTTCACCAGTGCTTAAACCTTTCAGATCCCTTCCATTAGAATTCATAACCCCATGCTTCGAAGTGAACGGCTTATCCTCCAATCCGTTTGACTCCATTGGATCCTTAGGTTCAACCGTTTTCACAATCGCAGCATTTGGTCCAACGTTATGCAACCAAAATTCAAAGTCACGAACGTCATGCGCCGGACATCCCATGACTGCACCATGTCCATAACCTCCTATGACATATGGTGCGACAAAGACAGGACATTCCATCGATGGGTCTAGTGGATTGATCGCCTTCAGCTGGTTCAATTTGTAGCCTTCCTTTGACACTTCTGCTTCGTGGGATTGTTGTTTGTTCAGCAGCTCAATGAATTGTCTTAGGTTTTTGTCTATCTTTGATAGACGTTGTACTATTGGGTGGTCAAATGCCAATGCTAAGTACTGCACACTGAATATCGTTTCTGCCCTTGTTGTAAAGACGTTGATTGTAGTATCGTTTGAAAGGTCATTCAGATCGGAAGTAATGGGGAATTTTAACTCGGCACCGTGACTCTCACCTATCCAATTCTTCTGCATCGCTTTCACCTTGGATGGCCACTTATCTAATAGTTTCAAATCGGCGTTCAAATCACCTGCAAACTTGGTAATCCCCAAAAACCACTGTTCCAAGAGTCTCTTCTCAACGAGAGCACCCGATCTCCATGACCTTCCTTGATCATCCACCTGTTCGTTTGCCAACACGGTATTATCTATGGGATCCCAATTGATTTCTGCTTTTTTCCTATATGCCAATCCATGCTCAAACATGAGCAAAAAGATCTTTTGAGTCCACCTGTAATAGTCGGGATTGCAAGTTGTAACCTCTCGTTCCCAGTCGAAATCGGCAAGCATCATCTCCATCTGCTGTTTCATCTTCTCAATGTTCAGCCGTGTCCAGTCAGTTGGACTGATGTTCCTTTCAACAGCTGCGTTTTCTGCAGGTAGACCAAAGGCATCCCAACCCATAGGATGGATCACCTCGTAGCCGTTCATTCTGTTGAACCTTGCCAGCACGTCTGAGATGGTGTAGACTCTCAAGTGGCCCATGTGGAGCATTCCCGAGGGGTAAGGAAACATCGACAGTAAGTAGAGCTTTTTCTTCTTGTGGTGTGGTAATAGCGATGGTGATGATGATGATGATGATGATGATGATGAAGGAAATGTCTTTCGAGGGTTGAGTGACTTATTGTTGGTGATCTGTTTCCATCGTAAGATCCACTTTGCATCAAGTGATGCGAGGTCGCCAACCACCCTTTTGGCATTGGATGCGACGGTGCTACTGCTCATCTTCTCTCGTCAGACTATATTAGAAAGGAAACAGTATGTTCAATGTTGGGTATCTTTCCTTTTATTTATCTTTCCTTCTAATAAAGGGTGTTGTATAACTAGAGACTCTTCTTCTTCTTCTCCAATTATAAAAGTCCCCGGTGCGGGTTCTGGAACAGCGATGTGTAAAATCTGTTCACGTGCTATGAATCACGTGAAAACGGTATACCTTACTATTCTTTCCTCACTTTTTTTGTGTGTTCGCGTATAACACGCGTATCTTTGAATCAAACAAGATCCACAGAGCTCTACGGATGATTTACCTTTTAACAACAAGCGTTAAAAAACACTATCATCACACTTCCCTTGTCTTCTTTTGTCTTCACTTGATCATATAACGTTTCCTCCCGCACTCTTCAGGGCTATTCTGATCCATCCCAACGAAGATCACCTCCATATTTCAAGTTCCGCTTCGCCACACAGCATGAGTGGGAACAAGAGGTCGCATCCAAGCTCAGACTCTGATTCACTGGGATCAAGGACAGGCTCAACTCCGCCAACTCCCTCTCCACCAGATAATGGAGTTCCAGATGGAAACAGATCCACAAGCAAAATAACAACAGAATCGCAGCCGGAGACAACCACACCGAATGAAGCAACACCAGCATACCAGCTAGAAGAACCCATCTTGGACGTTAGAGCACAATTTACACAGGATGTAACAAGGCGACTCAAGAGAAGAAGAACCGTTGGGTATATGTCCGAAACAATAAATGCCACAACATCCATTGCAGACGATAACCCTGCCCAGAGTGGTATCATCTTGAAACTCGAACTCGCGAACTTCATGTGCCACTCTCACTTCACCCTGACATTTGGAGAACAGACAAACTTCATCATTGGTAGAAACGGGTCCGGAAAATCGGCAGTGTTGACGGGTATATCCGTTGCACTAGGTGCAAAGGCCAACGAGACAGATAGAGGCTCCTCCTTGAAGAGCATGATTATGCACGGCAAGAACGTTGCCAGAGCCATCGTCACGTTCAAGAACGACGGTCCAGAAGCATACAAACCAGATGAGTACGGGGACAGAATCATCATTGAAAGAGTGTTGAAATCAGAAGGTGTTCACACTTGTAATGTTAAGGATTCTAGGGGAAAAATTAGATCCACCAAGAAGCAAACAATCGATGAAATATTGGCATATTATAACATCACCGTGGCTAACCCTATGACTTTCCTAACTCAGACTGAAGCAAAGACATTCCTAGCCCATTCCACAGATCAGGACAAGTTCAAAAGTTTTATGCATGGAACAAGGCTTCAGGAATCTGCAGATGACGTTACCGATACTGCAAACAGTTTGAACGAGATTAAGATGAAGCTCGTCAAGGATGAAAAGATCCTGGTGGAGGCCAAAAGGAGGCGAATGAACGCCGAAGAAGTCTACAACAAGTTCAAAGACTCAGATGAGTTTCGAGAAAGGCTGGACATTTTGGCAGGTAAGAGACTTTGGATAGAGGTCACTCAGAAGGAAGATCAACTTGAAAGAGCAGTCAAGCTTATGCAACAACGACAAGAAGATATTACGACTTCTGAAGCTAGCATCATGCGTCTTTCCGAGGAGATCACTACTTATGAGCAAGAAAAACAGGCCTCGGAAGAACAGCTGGAACACCAAGAAACGACGTTGCAAACGATCGAGACGGAGAGACAATACTTCTTGGATGAAGTAACAAATTCTCAAAAGGCAGTTAAAACAACCCAATCACACATCAACAAGATCAAAGAGGAAATGAAGTTGGAAGAGAAAGAAATTCAAGATACTGAAAAGTCTATAGAAAAGGAAAAGAAGAGACTGAAGGAGGCGACAGGAGATGCTTTCTCAAGACTTGAAGCTCTCAAGAAGCAACAGGAGAAGGAGGTTTATGAAAGAGAGACAGAGTTAAACAAGCTACGGAAGGAATTTGATACACTGAAGTCTGGAAGAGCAGCCTTGACTGAGTCATTTAAGGAAAAGACGAAGGCAACCCAAGATGAGATCAAACAGTTAGAGCTGGAAAAGTCAAAGTTTAGAAACACTCAGCCCGATCGTCTCACCACGTATGGATCTTCCGTTTCTCATCTTGTCAGAGAGATGTCTAGAAATACCATCAGGTTTACGGGTAAAGTCACTGGTCCTTTGGGCTTGAATATCTCCTTGAAAGCACAATACAAGAAGTGGGGGTGGGTCATAGAAACGCTCCTTCAGCAGAAACTTGGATCGTTCACAGTCGAGAATTTCAAAGATACAGCAATTTTGAGAAACAAGATGAAACAGTACAAGATACACAACGAGATCAACGTTAGAAAACCAGAAGTGTTTGACTACTCTCATTCCGTCCCACAGGGTGGTCACCTTTCCATCCTTGAAACATTGAAATTTGAAGACAGAGTGGTTGAATGCATGCTGGTGGACACCAACAGAATCCACAGTACACTTTTGATGGAAAATAGAGACGCTGCAGAGCGGGCACTCCATCAGGACCATGCGAACAAAATCAGTGCTGCCATTTGCTTCGTTGGTAGCTCGGCACTCAGAATCACAAAGAGGAACGGAACTTTGCAGACAGATCCAATAAACAGGATGAATTACACCGGTGTCAGCCTGCACATTGATGGTGGCTCGGATAATCCCATCGTTAGGTTAGACAGCACCATTCAAGAGCTTAGAGGAGCGTACGAGCGCGATGAAAAGAACCACAATGCAAAAGACCGTGTCTACGCGTCCGACATACGTGAGGCAGAAAATAACCTAAAGACAATCAGGGCAAGGTTGAAGGAGTTAAATTTAGCCTTAGCTAAAGTGAACAACAAACTCGGTGATTTCGAAAGCGGTACTGGAGCACTCGACTCGTTCCAGGAAGATCTCATACGTCACGAGCAGCAGATAAATATGAACGTGCAGCACATAAAAGCTTACGAGCTGGAGTTGGAAAAGGGGATGGAGGAGTACCGTGAAAGGAAGAAGCGGTACACGGAGAAGGCAGCAGAGTTGAAGGAAATTAGTCGAGACAAGTCCAAAACGGAGGATAGCATCAGGACATTCACTGAAGAGATTGAGAGGTGTAACGATGACACCAGCACTTTAAAAGCCAGCGTTGAAACCCTCAAAGGTCAAGAGACGAAACTACGTGATTTCACCAACTCGATGCCTGAGGTGATTGATGACTTGGTCAAGAATGCCAATGGAATATGTTCTAGGGAGTCTGCTGGTCTCAACGAAGGAGATACTGTACAACAGGTTGACGACGAGATAACTTCCATCAAGAACACGTTGAGTGAAATTGAGAATTCGTTTGGAATCAACAGAGAACAGGCCCATATGAGTTTCATCATGGAGAGGGACTCTTACAACACCGCCAAGGAGAAGTTTGAGTCTTCGATAAGGTTGTACAAGCATCTATACATGGCCTTACAAGAGAGGCGTGACAACCTATCATCAGCAACTAGCGATATGATTCAAGAGGTGAACAGTGCCTTTGAGTCAGCATTGAGGTTGAGAAACTTCACCGGTCATATCAACTTTGACCTTGAAAATAGCAAGTTGACACTAAGCGTCTCCACAAAGCCTACGGAAAAGCTAAGAAATGTTGAGTCGTTATCTGGTGGTGAGAAGTCGTTTGCTCAGATTGCCTTCTTGTTGGCCATTTGGAAACCGATGCATTCCAAAGTTAGAGGATTGGATGAGTTTGATGTGTTTATGGATCAGGTTAACAGACGGTTGGCTTTGAAGTTGATCTTGAGGAAGGTTGCAGAGAAGCCTAAGAACCAAACCATCTTCATAACGCCTTTGCAGATCACGCATATTGAAGGTTTGGATAGCAAATCGGTTACCATTAACGAGATCAGTGCTCCTGAAAGAAGCAGCAATGGTGCCTGATTGTGACCACCGTCTCAAAATGTATTCTCAGCTTCAATGTTTACGTACTATTTATTCTACATTTTGGTGTTCTATATACATTCCTCTTTCTTTTTGGTTTCTGCTCTATGGAGCCCTAGTAAGATTAGCTAAACGATGTTTCTGGGAGTATCACTACAGGCATGCCATCCTCCCTCACCAACCGGAGAAACCCCCATGAACTACATCCAACGCACTCACGATGACAACGTGAGGATCAGTGTAAGCCAACATATGCCTAGAACTACCAATATTCGAAAAAATGATTTGATGACCATCATAGTTTTGTTGCGATAGGGCCCCTCCTTAGTCCCAGCTACTTGAGAGAGCGAGCTCATCATCCACTACTGACTTCACGTTGAAATTGTTCATTCCAGATATATACCATGTGTGGCAAATTCTGTCGTCATTGATGTGCAGGCTTCAACAATCTGGAGAATCGGTGATGGTAGGTCAAGTAATGAGAAGAATCAGAGAAGTGGTCGAAACTAAAACGCCTGTTGCAGAGTTATGAGGCAGTGCAATTTACTCCTATCAACTCTTCTTCACTTTCCTGTTGTAGTTCTGGTGGGCTTTGTGGTGACGCAGTTAGCGACACGCTTTCAGGATTGGCAGGTAGGGTTGCAGAGTCTATGGAATCTGACATGGTAGAGCAATAGTTATAGTATCTAATATTGTAGTAGATGCGATGGTCCCTTTTTCAAGAGTTATAAAAATACACTGTAAAAGTAACCATATAAATAAAGAGATAATAAACTGGATGTGTAGTCCAATTTATAGTAAATGCTTCCAACGAATTGCTTGGGCATTTCAAATATAGTTTCAATGTCCTATCTTTCCGTTTCAGTAGTAACTCTGATTTAGCAACTATCCATAAAACTATGTTTCATTGGTATATCGCATAGATAGTGATCTCTGGGAGTATGATTCATGTAGACCGGTGAAGTATTATCCTTCTCCATACTAAATGTATTATTAGTCGATATTGCATTATCTTATCTTTGTTGATTGTGATAATTGAGTAAATATGAGGGTCAGGACGATATCCGGATATTTCTATCATGAATTTAATATATTATACGGCTGTGCCGAATATATACCATATGAATCCCAGGGATCCGACACTTTCCATCTCAAGAAATAGGAAGAAAGTGGTTTTCATAAGGAAAAAGCAAATATATTATCCAAATAGTATAAACTTAAATACAAACTAACATTATTTCACTAGGACAAGAACAATAAGCAGACTTTCACAAGTAAGAGGCAATCAATCCTTCTTCTTTGCGAACAAACCTTTCAAACTTCCAAAGATAGAATTTGACCTCTTCACTCTGATCATACTGTATAAAGCAACCATGGCAAAGGTATTGAAACAGAGGTAGACGCAAAAGAATCCAACATTTCTCCATCTATGAGAATAACTCATTCCAACGGTTGCCATATAATCATCACCAACAGAATATTGGCACACACCACACTGAGATGTTGCATCAGGGTTACTGACATAACCAGCATTGTTGTCAAAGAAATCTGACAAATATTCACCACAAGTTGACCCCTCCGGTGGATTCAAATAGTTCAACTCTTTATCGCTACAGTGAACCTCTCTATCGTGCAACAAAATTCCAACCATGTTCTCAATGAAGTATGTGAATGGGGAGAGCCTCCACATGAAATGCCAAAAGCCAGGCAGTTGAGATGGAATCTGAAGAACACCACAGAACATCACAATGAAGTTGTAACAGAGATTGATTATGACATTGGCAGATGGAAGATCAGGTGCAACATAAACAACTGCCAAGGCAATTGAGATGTAGTACATCTGATAGAAGAAACCTTGGGTGAACCACCATAGACCTGCTCTCGATGGTTCGTTGTCTAACTGGATAGGGAAGTACCAACAGATGAAGTAGATGACACCCAAGACGATGGCATATGGAATCTCAGCAAGTAGTTGAGCAAGAAGCAAGCATGACCAATGGAAAGTGTTTGATTTTGACTCTCTAACTTCAAACAGATCTCTTGAATCGAACGCCTTCTGTTGAATCTGGTTGGTCAAAGGCGCACAAATGAAAAGAGCCATGAAGTTAGCAAATAGCACATTCTGTAATCCAGCCACCGTATGCTTGACGTTCCAGAAGGCAAAACCTGTCATCAAACCACCTAGCAACTGCAACATTAACTTGGCCATAATGTAATCAACGTCACGATAGAACTGTAAGAAGGTTCTGCTAACAACGAGTCTCAACTGGTAAGTATATGGAATAGCGTAGGTGGAGGAAAGTTCGGTAGATTGTTCACTAGCTGGAGTCTTTGCACTGTCGGAAATCAGATTGTCGATAGTCTTGGTTGTGAAACCAAACTGAGGACTGCTTAACCACTTCTCACCCCAGTCTTCAGCAACAGAAGCGGTAGCACCAGCACCAATGGCTTCCAAGATGTATTCTGCAGGATTCTCATAATTCTCACACTTACGTGCACCTTGACCTTCGAAATATTCCAATAGAGTTCTGGAGTTGTCACCGATATCACCAAAGTAGACGGTGCGACCACCAGTTTTCAACAACAGCAACTTGTCAAACTGTTCAAACAAGGTGGCTGATGGCTGATGGATGGTACATAGGATAGCCTGGCCTGCTTGTGCAAGCTGCTTCAAGACTTGAACGATAGCCCAAGAAGATTGTGAATCCAAACCTGAAGTTGGTTCATCCAAAAATAGCAATAGTGATGGCTTGGCAACTAGTTCGGTGGCAATGGATAACTTCTTTCTCTGCTCAACGTTCAAGCCAGAACCAGTAACACCGGCAACAGAATCAGAATATTCCTCCATGTGTAAGATCTCAATGATTTTGTCAACATAGTCAATCTTCTCTTGGTCAGGAACGGAACCTGGTCTTCTTGTTCTAGCGGCAAATATCAAAGACTCTCTAACTGTCAACTCTGCAATATGCAAATCCTGCTGTTGAACATAACCAGTTCTACGTTTGAACGACAAGCCAATAGCCTTACCATTGATGAGCATATCACCAGTGATGACACCAGAATCAACACGCTTGGAGAGAACGTCCAATAGTGTTGTCTTACCGGCACCAGACTCACCCATCAGAGCAGTTAAAGTACCAGGTTTAACGTAACCTTGGATGTTGTCCAATAGCTTACGCTCGCCGCCGTCGTAAGGAACGGTATAGTTGACGTTCTTCCACATGAAGATATCGCTAGAACCTAGTCTTTCACCGCCAGCACCTGCAGTAGCTCTTTGGTTCTCAGACTCCTTTTCTTCGTCCACCGAAGCGGCATAAGATTCTGGATCTAGTGTGACACCAGTGGCTTCCAAGACAGACTCTGGAACCTTGGCACCCTTGACGAATAGCAACCTGTCAGCATCGGCCTCGATTGGATTGTAATTCTCAACGATGATACAGTGGATGAACAATAGACCAATTGCAATACCTAACAAGATACCCAAGTTTCTCCAACAGTGGGAGAAGGTGAACTGAAATGCGATATCTAGATAGACCTCACCTGAAAGGTCGGTGTTACCATAGATATCCCTCGAGAGAGTCGAGCCGGTGACTCCACAGACTTGGTTGTCGATGCCGATATTGAGGTAGCCTGATCCTCTTGGAATGAGTTGGGACTCGCTGCATGCCATTCTAGAACCTCTGAATTCGGAAGTTAGGATGGATTCAAAACCGTATAAGATTGGATTCATGTATGAGTACCACTTGAACCACCAGTACATTGATGGCCTTTGGATCATGAAGGAACTGTCAAGAAGGAAGAGAAGAAAATGAAAGGATATGTTAGTAACCGTTGAATTAAAATTGTGGAAACCAGCGTTGAAGACAGCGGATGAAGTTGAAACTTACCTGTGAATAAGAGAAAGAATTAGAACCAAACCTGCGATACCATTGGCAGCACTCAAGGTGGCACATAGTGCCGAGAGCAAACTGTAGAATGCACTCATTGCCAAGATTGTGACATTGACAAACAATAAATAGATGAAGAACGAACCAGCCTGTCTTTTCAAATCGGCCAAGAAGTATGAAATGATACCAAATACAACGATACACGCCAATCTAACTGGGAATCCGGTGATCGTTGTTGCAATGACTTCAGTTGATGGATGATGCATTGAGTAACCTCTTTGCTTGTTGAAGATTGGTTTGTTCTCGAACAAGGCGGCCAATTCAGCAGAGGCAATGAAACAGAAGTACATCAAAGACATGAAAATGACTGCACTTCTCGAAAAGATACCAATGGTGTCATGGGAGGTGTTGTAATATAGAGAACCAGCGATCAAGGACTGAATGATGGATGCAACGACCTGAGTTACGGCGAAAGCTTTGTTGTTGGCAATGTTCTGGAATCCTCTGACTGTACACAACTTTAACTGTTCAAAATAGTTGACGGTGTATCTTGATGTTGCTCTAGACCACTTTTGTTTCTCCTTCTTATGAACCTCAGAAAATGTGGTGTGCGTTTCCTCTGGTTTTGCGGATGCTCTCTTTGCGGCGATTTCTTCCAACAGGGTCTTATACTCTGGGGAATTTAACCAGTACTGTTCAAACTGATCTGCATTCTTAGGAACTCTGTTCTGGTAGCCACTGATTGGGACTCTTGCTAATGGATCGGTAACTGTTGTTAGGAATTCTGCGCTTGTTTCTCTTGCAGACTTGTAGAATCCCATTCTTGTGAAATATTCAACAGCTTTGTTGGTTGGTCCAAAGTAAATCTGACGGCCAAGGTACAACACGGTAACGTTATCGAACAACTCATAGATGTTTTCAGATGCCTGGTATATGGTGACCACAGTAGTGGAATGTGAGATGTTGGTTAGAGTTCTCAATGACTCGACAACCTCCAATGCTGTGGACGAGTCCAAACCTCTGGTTGCATTGTCAAAGCAAAAAACAGCGGCTTTTGTTGCCATTGCTTCTGCAATAGAGACTCTTTTTCTTTGACCACCTGAAATACCTCTAACGAAATCATTACCAACCAAAGTCTTTTCGACGTGCTTCAATCCGTATAGCGTCAAGTACAAGTCTTTGATGGCTGCAATATAGTCCTTTCTTGACAGGTTCTCGATACGAACAGCAGGAGTCTTGCACCCAACAGCAAAATTCATGGTCTGTTCAACAGTAAGGTATGGGAAATGCACGTCCAATTCAGGATTGTACACGATCTGATTCTTAAACTTCTTCATCATGTCTTTGGAATCGATACCGTTGTATGAAACAGCACCTTCTGTTCCCAAGTAGGTTTGAGTCTCACCTGCCAAGGATTTCAACATTGTGGAACACCCAGAACCAGGTCTACCTAGCACTAGAGTCATTGTACCAGCCTCGCAATAACCATTGACATGTCTGATGATTTTTCTTGTTGGTTCTAGAAGTGACAATCCTGATTTAGGTTTGCTTGAAATCTTATCTCTGATCATGTAGTATGGACCAAATACTAAATCACCAACAGTTGGAACGATCGAAGCAGATGCATTGATACCAATGACGGAGAGGTCTTCAAAGAGGATGTTGGTGGACCTCGTTGTGATTCCCATCTCGTTGGATTTGTTCACCATGAAATCCAAGATTCTCTTCAAGTCGAAATCCTCGGGATCGATGTGGAAGGTTTTCATCTCATTTGCATTCATGTGAGACAAGGTGCGAGACAGACTTGATAGTCTCGTCAGAACATCGGTACCTTGAACGTTGGTAGCGGATCTGCTGATGATTTCTTGCAGATCTCTGATTTCATCGGCTTCGGTGTCGAGAGGATTCACGTCGTCAACGAATGAAGCGCTGTCGCTTTCAGAATACTTGACACTCATTTTCGTGATGCTTCTGTTGTTCTTGATGTCAGTATTTTTTTGGCAAAACCAGTTGTAGAGATCTTATGAAGAAGAAGTGACTTGTGTGTCTTTTCAAGGAGAAACTTGACGAGAAGCAGTTGGGTGCGAGAAGTAAGTTTGGATTGGGGGGTATGATTTCATTTATATAAGTTACTATCTTTTGTTTGTTTATGGCAGCTTTGGAAGTAATCTATGGAGTTAAGGGTTTGTAATCCGGAGTAGGGGAGATCGAGGACCTAAGTGTGCAATGTCCTTGATATGCCAGTTGCTACCATACAAAATATCCACCCAAGATTCATGCAGCGATCTAACGGGCTTACAAATTTGGTTAGAGGGTGTACCTACGAACCTACGTCAGATGACGGTTGTTTCAACTGACGGGCTCTCTCACCTTGAATTTTTTTTCCCTCAACGGTCGGAATTGGGTTGGCTGTGGTGCCTGATTCTTGTTGTTGTGGTAACTTTCTTGGAGATAAGCAGCTTAAGAGCAGACAGAGACAGGCATTCATCGGTGGTGCGTCAGCATGGCGTCAACGCTTACAGATACGAGCACGCACAAGCACTGCCAGGAATTGGTGGCTAACGCAGAAGCTATGATAAGGGGTCCATCTCATCTTTCCATGGCAGTGCTTGTGTGGGTGTGTGACTGCGGGCCTGGGTAGGAGTTGCGGGCTTCGGGTTTGGGTCGGGTTTGCACCACGGGGGGTGATGAGTAATTAGCTCGGGCTTGGATCTGCTGCCCCTGCGAAGTGCGCCGTGCCAAGGCCATAACAATCAACACGGAGATACACATCGGTGTCAAACGCTGTTAAACACAATTACCGCTATGACAAGCATACTGCTCGTGCAATTCAATCTAGACCTCAAAAATGTTTAAATACTTCGATCTCATTCTCCCAGCAATACCAAGAATGGTGACTCAACATGATATCTCCAAGTTTACATTGGTTCCTCCCTCTGTCAGCATCATCATTGATGAATCTGTCGCTCTGGGGAAGTCCACCATAACAACAAAGACCAACGGCACCATTGAATTTGACGTAATGCTCTTGGAAACAAATGGGCAGATCCAATAGACACAACAAGCCTCTGGGATGCCACCATCCAAGGTGCAGAGAGTTATTTTGAACACCAGTAGAACAGGATCAGAGCAGCAAAGGACATTGTCATCGTTGGTGGTGGTATCGTTGGCTGTGAAATTACTGGTGAGATTGCCCATAGCTTCTCAAAGGAACTAGTCAGTGGTGAGAAGATACTCACCATAGCTCACTCTGGCAACGTGCTCTTAACCTGAGGAGAAATCATATCGCTGAGATCAGCTGTTACCAAAAAGCTCCGGCAGAAACAGGCCAAGCTTGTCCTAGGTGGCCACGCAAAAGTTAACAGTGATGAAGTTTTGGTCGACAACGGCACAGCGTTACATGCCGACCACGTTATCTATTGTGTCAACAGAACTCCCATCGTGCCGATCAATTCCTTCAAAGATATCACCAATCAGAGAGGTGAGGTGAGGTGAGGTGAGGTGATTGTGAGTCGTACTTTCCAAGCAATTGGTATTCCAAAGGGAAACATATTTGCCATTGGTGATGCTTCAAGTATCCCACTCAAGGTCCTCAGCCTTCGCGATGGATGGGTTGTAATTCTAGAGCATAGTATCAAGACTTATATGTAAAGGCTCCCAAGATTACAAGTTGATGAAAGAACAGAGTATGGCTTCTTGTGGTGTCAGTCTCGGTCCAGAGGATGGAGCTGGGCAGTAGTTTACTCCATTTAGTACCTTCTACATTCCAAGATTCCCCGTCGTTAAGTTGAAATCTAGAGACATGTTTGCTGGTAAACTGGATGAAATGCCGGCAAAATACTAGTGTAAATTAATTCTACTCTCCTTTCTCAAACTCTTCGTGATCGACACTTCTTCTATCTTTTCTGTCTCTCGTTCGCTGTCTTCTTTCTTTACATTTCACACCATAGTCATCCCCTATAGATTAGTGCCACCATTTTTATATTTCCTCAAAAGTGAAAGGCTTGTAAATTGGTTATCAGCTGGTGTATTTCTCAATTAGGAAAGTGAGCCGATTGCCTAGCATTCTGCAGCTGGTGTGAGCCGCAAAGTGTCAGGAAGTTGACCATATGAAAATCTGTTGCTCAACTACTTGGAGTGAGACGCTGGTAATCCAGTACTCTATGTAGAAGCATTTTGATTTCCTATCTTGTCTTTGTTCTTCTCTTTGGGTTTAAGTTAACTGTAAATAGTGCACTGTGTCTCTTATAGCCAAGCGGTAGCAACAGAAACTGACTGTCAAACAGATTGACTACTGACTGACTGACCATACAAATCAGTGTGCAACTCACATGAGCGGCTCAATTAGTTTTTTGACCTGCTAATAGGGGAGCCAGATATACATCCTTGCACCACTGTTACCTATCCTCCCACTCCTACAGGGTGTCAAGCCAGTTAACCATTAACACCGAAAAGCATTATTTGTCTCATCTCTACTTTCGGGGTTAATATTTGGTCTCTAAAAAAGTCAATCAAATAAAGCGAGAAACGTTGAATTATCACCGAATCCCGTTTGTTGGTAATAATCCATACTCCGATAAATGCTGATGGTCGCAATTCGTCTCTTGTAAGGTGATGCCACTCAAACCATCTCTCATGCAGCAGATCTGATCCATATAGAGAGCAGAAATATTTAAATATATATATACATACATTAGCATCAACATTGACATGCTAGATATCAACATCGAAATATATGTATAGTTAATCCTAAGCAATTGACCAAGCCCGCCTTAGGTTTCTCCCATCAACCGTCACAACATACTATAAAACAACTCAAAGTTCAATGACCAAATCAGGCAACAAAGTTGTAATCGTTGGTGCCGGTGGCTGTGGTCTACTCACAGCAGCCGTTTTAGCAAAGGACAAAAGCCTAGATGTCACATTGATCAACAGTAGAGACTACACATTAGTCTTGCCTGCCGCATGCAGATTTGTGATCGACAATGACATCTCCAAGCATACCAAACCATTGAAGGATTGTCTACCATCCTCAGTCAACATCATAATCGATGAGGCTGTTTCTCTTGATGAGTCCACCATAACAACCAAGAACAACGGCACCGTTGAGTTCGATGCATTGGTTGTTGCAACTGGTAACAAATGGAGTGATCCAATTGCAACTTCAAGCTTCAAGGATAAGACCATCAAGAGCGCCGAAAGCTACTTCAAAAAGCAACTGGACAAGATCAAAGCAGCAAAGGACATTGTCATCGTTGGTGGTGGTATAGTTGGCTGTGAACTTGCTGGTGAGATTGCATATGCCTTCTCAAAGGAATTGGAAAGTGGTGAAAAGACACTCACCATAGCTCACTCTGGCACAGAGATTCTGAGTTCAAGGGAAATTCCATCGTTGAGATCATCAGTCAGTAAACAGCTTCAACAGATGAATGTCAAGTTGGTCCTAGGTGCGGCCGCCAAAGTTGAAGGTGATGAAGTCTTAGCCGGAAATAGTACCAGACTACACGCTGACCATATCATCTACTGTACCAACGGTAAACCTATCATTCCTACCAATTCAATTGCCAACTTGACCAACAAGAGGGGCGAGATTTTGGTCAGTGGTACTTTCCAAGCCACTGGCGTTTCAAAGGGCAACATTTTTGCCATTGGTGATGCGTCGAGCGTTCCAGTTAAGACGTTGAATCTTCGTGAGGAATGGATCAGAACAATCACGTACAATGTCAAGTCGTACATTGATGGTTCGAAGAATTACAAGTCCATCAAGCCACTCAAGGAGGGCAATAAGGCTACCTGTGGTGTCAGCTTGGGTCCTGAGGGAGGTGCTGGACAGATGGTCACTAGGTTCGGTACATTCTACATGCCAAAGTTCCTCATTGTTAGCTATAAGTCCAGGACCATGTTTGCTGGTAGTTTGGACGAGGTCTTGGCAAAAGTGTAGTTGTGTTTTTCGCGAAAGATCGTACTTAGTTGCAACGCTATAGGTTTACTACGTTATCATGGTTTCTTGTATGGCCCGACTTTGGTTTCCCTTTATTTAAGCATAGAATCATTTCTGTCTTTTCTCTCTAATCTTTTCTTTACTTTTATCTTTCAACTGCGAAATAGCTTGCCAAACCCGGTTTTCTTGGAATTTTCTTTTAGTTTTCATCTATAATGAATGATTGTATTCAAAGCAGACACTTCTGCTCCAATTAGATACCACACTTACTTGTAGGCCACCTTCAGTAGCCGGCAGTTGCCTCTTTAGGCAGGTTGCGGCTCACGTTCAGCTCGTTTATGAGAGTACACACGGGGACTTGCTAACTTCTTGCTCTCCCTATACAGCTAGAGATTCTAATCTACTCATATTCGTTATCCTGGTCTGGCGGATGGTCTCAGGTCCAGCTGCCCTTCAGCGGAAGAACTTAATATATATTTGTTTTGTTTAGTTAATCTATTTTAAGTGGTTCAGCCCATTTAAAAGAGCACACACTCGCGCCGAAGCGCAATACTTACCTTATACAGTATACACCTAAGCACCTATATATTTCGTACACAACCAGCTTCCGCAGATAGATAGATAGATAGATAAATATATTTAACGTGGTTCCGCCCGTTTATGAGAGCACACACGGAGAGTCGCCAATTTCTTGGTCTCCCATTTATATAGGTATATATTCGTATCTACTCATTTACTTTTCCGTGGTCTGGCGGATAATAATAATAATAATAATAATAAATCTATTTTAAGTGGTTCCGCCCATTTAAAAGAGCACACACTAGGAGTCGTCATCTCCCTATAGTATACAAAAGTACCTATCAAAAATAATAATAATAATAATAATAAATCTATTTTAAGTGGTTCCGCCCATTTAAAAGAGCACACACTAGGAGTCGTCATCTCCCTATAGTATACAAAAGTACCTATCAATTTCGTACACAACCA
>JAJLWO010000118.1:0-38822 GCA_030570775.1 Ogataea pignaliae | reverse complement strand
CCCCCCCCCCCCCCCCCCCCCTCTCACGCACACGCACACGCACACGCAGAGCGGGAGCTGTAAGAAGGTTCCCGTTCGTATGTGTGTAACAAGTGAATGATCCCTCTTTTCCATTCTTGTTGACGCCAACGTAACCTCTCCATCGCCACTCTCAGTGGCTGGATTACATATATTCTCATATATTCTCAAATGTTCCCACGTTTCCCTCTTTCTTTCTTTCCTTCCCTGCTTAGTTTACTTTATTTCCCCTTCTTCTTCTTCGTTTTCTGTTCTCCCTTCTATAACAAACAAACAATTCGCTATTCAACTATTCATTCCCAAAGTATCACGTCAAATATCTCAGCTCAGCTGATCATTCCACGGAGAGCTCGAAAATTAACATGAGCTTCCTTCCACTTGGCCGAAGCGTCCACATTCACGAAAAAAATTCCTTCTGAAAAGAGGACGATTACTTTCACCTTTTAAGTCCTCTTTGGAGTCTGATTTGGCAACATCTGCTGCTAGGCTGCCACTGTTGTTGTTACCGTCATCCTTAGGCAATGGTGTTTCACTTAAAATTCTTGACGAAACCAAAGAGGCACGCATCCAGACTAAGAAAGATTCCCGACGGATACGTGGAGTTCATCAATCAGAGGATGACCAAACTTGTCAACTGGGACCTCGAGAGCATCAGCGAAAGCTTGCTAGAGGATGCTTTCAACCAAAATGATAAATTACTGCATCTAGACGATTGTTTCCTCGTCGAGCTGAAATACCTTGTCGTTTTGGTCGAAAGCGTCCTCCAGCAGCGATTCGCTGATTTCGATGTCCCAGTCGTTCACAAGTTTCGTCATCCTCTGATCGAGGAACTTCAGGTACTCGCAGGGAACCTTTCTCAGTGTGGACGCGTGTTTCTTTGCTTTTGTTAATAACTTCAAATCTTTTAAGAAACCTCCTTTGGGATTCCTTTGATTAGCTAGGTTCATATCATACACCCCATTCCCCACAACATGAACAACACCTGTGCAGAAAACACTCTTCCTTTTTCTAATATAAATATGTTCTAAAGCTTCTCCGAAGACAAACGATTAGCTTTTTTCACCGATTTTAATAGTGTTGTGCAAGTATGATCAAAACAGGATGAAATGAAAGAAGTAGACATATGAACGGAGATGAATTACGAATGAGACGAGAAGTACTTTGATGAAAGTTTGGTCAGATGGTAGTTTAATAGAATATAAATAACCTTTTGATGGGAGTTTCAACCGATTTTAGATTGGTATTTATACTAGAATGGCATCGTGTCCTTTTTTTTCAATATCTTAACAATTATATTTGTGGCTAGTGTAGATTTTTCTCGAGTGGCGCATTGTAACTGTAGCGTAGCTTTGAGCTTGGGACTGCAAATTTGTGGTGGTAGATTACCATCCTCAAACTTACACATCGATCGCTATTTTTGAAGTTTAGGTGCTTTCCTTTTCTAAAGCTTAGATTTTATCTCTGTTTTGAATTATATCATAGCGAGACAATTTTGGTTTCAATATACGAGACTTGAAAGAATATATTGGCCCAATTACGCTTTTTACAACAAAAATTCTTCGTAAGGATTCCACTAATTTTGAAAATTTACAGACTGATCCCCAAATCTGTGGAAATATATTGACGAAATGATATCACCAGTTGTTTCTACTATTCTTTTCTATTGGATACCTTTTTCCATTACTTCTCTATATTACTAAATTGACAATCAAATAAATTCAATCCACCCGAATTAATTAACTTGTGAAAAAACCCGTAAATATACAGAAAATCTCCTTCTTCGGACTGATTTCGCAACAAAATATATTTCTGAATTTCTTCTTCACCGCTACTTGTAACGACCCTGCAATAATAAGAAGTCCTAAAAAGCAGCTGTGAGACACCAGCCGCTTGCAGTTAAAAGTAAATTCATAGAAGTGAAGGCATCTTTTAAGTGGGACTTGAACTCGTGTGCGAAAAAGCATCTGAGAGAGGTGTATTTTATCACTTACCTAAGTTGGAACATCAGTTAAAGTTTAGTGGACGAAACACTGGCCTCAATTAAAGCATTTTGTGGAGTCCAATTGCGGTTCAATTGCGACCTCAATCAATAACAATAGGGAGAGGATCCAATCAAAGCTTTTCTTTAAGAAAGAAGAGGCTTTCGAACGTCACTTCGCGATCTTCAAAGGTACCCGGTGCGCCTTTCTAAAAAATACATCAATGTGATAACCCAGCAAACAACATAAACGCTTCTAAAGCTAATTTCCCAAAAAAGTCATATTTCAAAATAATCTAGTATATGCCACTTACCCCCTATACTTAGGAACCTCTTAGTGTCAGCGCAATAGAGTCTGCGACAATCATCGTTGCTGATATGTGGTGTGTGGGTATATACAATACTAGTTCTTTCAAATTTCTCACCTTTTACCAAGGTTATTGCCTTCAAAACTGTAGATTTTGACAAGGTCAAGCAAGGTCTCTTCTTAGTTCGCCCCGTATCAAGATGGTCCAACGTCCCCAACATCACCAGGTAGTGTGATTCAGAAAGACCCATTCCACTAAACGCATTTGTAGTACCCTGAGCTTCGTCGTCCAGCAGATGATCACCCAAACTCTAACCTAATCTGACAACCAGATCATATATCCATCGTCCCCATTTACTCATTTCCTATCTGTTTCCGACAGACCCGACTCTGAGTATTTCACCTTCACTCTTTTCTTCTTTGGAAGGCTACTTACCTGTCTCATCGCTTTAAAAAAATGTGAGGCTTGCCACACCCTTGTTCACCCTGTAGTTGCTGTGCCAGTGTATTTCATAATCTCTGGCGTGTTTGTATCAACAGAGGAGATCCAACAATGTAAGACCACGGTGCTGCCGAGTAACAATCGGTGTTGTTGTAGGTGTTTCACCGACTCTTCTTTTCATCTGCTCATTGCAATTTTGGTGTGGCTCTGCACGTTGCTGTTTCTTTGACTAGCACATGATCAACATTGTCTAACTTATATGGCTTCCTCCACGGAAGTTATGATCACGGCCGTCAAGTGTATGTATATCCACAGGAAGAAGAGGAAGAACTGTTGCTAATAGTGTGGTGCCTAAACGAGATGGACCAAGCTGAGGTTTTCAACACAGATACTTGCTCCCGCGCAGTTGCATGCAAGGAAATTCTGCGGTAGATGCAGTAAGAAGGGTTAAAACCTTATTTTAAGAGAGACATTGATACTGCTTTAAAGGCGTCGGGCAAGCAGGGATATTTTGCTGAGGTGGGAATCTGATAAAACTAGTGTGACATAGCAGAGATCAATGCTTTTGGATGGTAATATACTGGAGGCGATTGAGATTTGGTTTCTTCACTCCCAGAGGTAGGTTGAGCCATTGTCTTGCTGGGGACAACAATATAGTTGGATCATAGGATGACCTTTTATTAGTATTTCATTGTTTCGCAGATAAACTTCATATTGATTCTCATAGACAATCGGTTTGTTCATTCGATGTACTCCAATCAAGAAAAAACAGGTTTGTAATAAAGTTAGGCCCCTTACTTCTTTTGTAGAGACCAGCCCTTTTTTGGGACTAGTCCCTTATTTACTCCTAAATATTGAGACTTCCCTCCACAAGCAATATAGGGATAATACACTATTATTTGTATCATTATTATTACTACAGATTACATAGGAATTAGATTCCAAGAATCTAACAACATTATCCACTTCCAGTGAAGCAGGGTTTACAAACAAGCACTACAAGAAATGTAATGTTTCTTGGTCAAAGGGGGTTTAGAATCCGCACAGATCACTAAGATGATTGGCTGCGATATATACACAGGGTACCCCTTAACGAAAAGGACCACATGTTATGCATGAAGTTTGCTGACTTTGACCATGAAGTTAGAGTGACCACTGTCTTTCGAATAAGTTCTTCTCGTCCCAGAACCACAATCCCAGTTGAAGTGAACAACAGAGTAGCAAGGCATTTTCTATCCTCAACTGTAACAGCTGGCTGTATATAATTGTACTTTGAAGTGCAAACTAAAAGACATTTATCCATAAGAAAGGGGTCAACATGATGAACTCAAACTCCTGGCACAAGTCTAACCTGTACGCTTACATCCAAGCAGTATCAGAGAGTGATTCCTTTGATCAATTCCATTTCTCAGTCGATTAGCCCATAAAGTTTGAAAAGAAGACCCAAGAGGTTTTGGATATTGATGCATGTGCCGCTAGTATTGACGTAGGGGAGCCAGCGAGTAGCAGAATCTTTATTAATGATTAGACAATCAGATAGCTACCGTACCAACAGGGGAATAGAACACAATCTAGCCCAATATTCTCTTGAGAATGGGTTAGGTCAGCTTGTAGCTACCAAATGACGTATGTGCTTCGGTTTCACATTTTCAAGCCATTCTTTTCGTTTCCTCATTCAACCTTAATTGAGACTTTTCCATCTCATCCCGGGAGTGAAGTTGGTGTTCAACAGTTAATATAATATCTTAAGGCCAAGCTTCTGCCATTCCCGTGTCTACCCATGTCCATGCCTATGACAGGGAGGTACCAGTTACGTAATGTTTTGATCTTTGAAGAGTTGGAAAAGGCAATAATCTAGCCCGATATGCAGGAGGGGACAATAGCTAGATAATCCGGCTACGTCATTTTCCAATTCATCACTTTCTTCTCGCATAGAGTTGAACGGTATCTGGGGAGGACTTAAGCTGAATCTGTGTTGTTGTGACAACACAATAGGCTCGAGCATCACCGAGACTAGATATGTATATACAGAAAAGATACTGGAAAGAGTAATCTTAAAATGATTAGTTAAAACCAAAACTAAGGCCAGATCTTAGCTGTCTATTCTGATCTGCGAGTTGGGATAATTCCTCGAAGAAATGAGGGACATGAAAGAGGGTTTCCGATACTGCTTTTAGCGATACCCTTGACCAAGTTAAGCCACATAAGATGAATCGTTCATGGTTACACCTTAATGGCTCGGACTTCATCAAGCCCCCTTCTCGAGGTAGTATTATAATGATAGATGACACAGGTCACCCAAGCTGCCTATGGTGAGTCATCCACCGTTGAATAAATTATATACGATGATGCACATCTCTATCTATATACTACCAGAGAATATACGAGTGAAATAACGACACTTATCGAAGAAAATAACTTTTCGATTCTCCGCAGATGATGTCTCACGAAAACACCACTGGCTCTACAGTTAGCTTAACCTCGTATATAGTAGAGAGGTAGATCCATGGTGGTAGAACCCTGCCGATATCGAAGCCCTAAGATCCATCTAGCCATTGTTGTAAAAAAGTCTCATGTTACTACCTTTTGGTTGTTTTTGGCTGAAAGAATGAGCAGAATCCAAAGTCGGAGTTCGACGTCCCTTACCAATTTCCTCCAGCAGTAGCATCACATCTAAAACTCTGCATCTTCCCTCTTTCTATTTGAAAAAGAAACTTTGATCTGATATCTTCAAATCGCAAAAAGAACAAGCAAGAAAAAATAGATAAAAAAGCAATTTACAAAAATGGTGCTGCAACGGAACAACCAACCTCCTGCAACTGCGCTGCAACTGCGCTCTCGGGAAAGAGATCGGTAGGTACGTGTGCAAGAAGCCATGAACCAGGCAATGGAGGGAGGGGAGTGACTCACGGGCTTCCTGCATCATTTACTCCTCTCTTTTGGCTAGCCAACGGGCGAGCGCATTCCCTATCTGCCTGGCAGACAGTAGAGGTTGCCCTGGTGGATAGCGTGGGGCAAGTGCCCTGCGCAGTGCCCGGTGGTTACAGGAAAAAGAAAACAAGGTCGGCCCTTTCCCACGCACGCACACAACGCAACGCACGCCACTCCACCCAATACATACCAACAATGTGGATGATGTAGCTTCTACGTATCCGCTATGTCATAGGTAAATGGTACTGGATGGTGTTCTTAGGACTCAAACCTCACACTGATTGAGTATCATCTATCAATCAATCTGGGCTCTTGTTACTTTTTACCGTTTATACCAAACAACACCGATTGATTGATTCATCAACAAACCGATTGAACTTGATCCGGCCGCAAAAAGAATCGATTTCTTTTTTTCTCATCCTCCTTTTTATAAATAAGGCTTTATCTGCTCCTCCTTCAACTTCATTGACGATCAATTTATAACAGCTATAAATTTAATTATCAATCAATCATCACAGATAACATCTCCAATCGATAGAGCAAATCCACTTTATCATCAATACTACTACTACTAATACAACACAATGTCCGCCACAGATAGACTACAAAACTTGAACTCTACCCTATCGCCACCACGCGATTGTGCAACAGTCTCACCAGCAGACATTCCAGCCAAACCATTCAAGACAACCGTTATTGGTTCCGGTAATTGGGGTTCCACAATCGCAAAAGTTGTTGCCGAAAACTGTATTGAAAGACCACAGGAATTTCACCAAACAGTGAAAATGTGGGTGTATGAGGAACTCATCGACGGTAAGAAACTAACTGAGATCATTAACACCCAACACGAAAATGTCAAGTATCTACCAGGTATCACCTTGCCATCCAACATTGTTGCCGTTCCTGATATCGTTGATGCTTGTTCCGATGCAGACTTGATCATCTTCAACATTCCTCATCAGTTCCTACCTCGTGTTTTATCACAGTTGAAAGGTAAGGTTCTACCAACGGCTAGAGCAATCTCTTGTTTGAAGGGTTTGGAGGTGACACCAGACGGTTGTAAACTCTTGTCCGAATACATCATGGAAGAGTTGAACATTACATGTGGTGCTCTATCCGGTGCTAACTTGGCACCTGAAGTTGCCAGGTGTAAATGGTCAGAAACAACGGTTGCTTATAGGCTGCCTGCAGATTACAGAGGTAAAGGCAAAGACATTGATTCTACTGTTTTGAAGCATGTCTTCCACAGACCTTACTTCCACGTCAGAGTCATCAAGGATGTTGCTGGTATCTCCATCGCTGGTGCTTTGAAGAACGTTGTTGCCATGACTGCAGGTTTCGTCGAAGGTTTAGGTTGGGGTGAAAATGCAAAGAGTGCAGTTATGAGAATCGGTCTAGTTGAAATCATCAAGTTTGCAAAAACTTTCTTCGATGATTGTCACACCAACACCTTCACGCACGAATCTGCTGGTGTTGCTGATTTGATCACAACTTGTGCAGCTGGACGTAACGTTAGAGTTGGTAGGTACATGGCCGAACATAAGGTGAGTGCTGCGGAAGCCGAAGCTAAGTTGTTGAACGGTATGTCATGTCAAGGTATACATACAACGAGGGAAGTTCATGAGTTCTTGACAACCATGAAGAAAGTTGACGAATTCCCATTGTTCAAGGCCACCTACCAGATCATATACGAAAACTTGCCAATTGACAAGTTGCCAAAGCTTTTGGAAGGTTTGGAAGATTGATTGTTTGTCCCAACAGAAACTAGTTGATTACGACCACTTTTATTGGCATTTGCTTTTCTCTTCAATTTTATGTTCAACTAACATGTTTTTTAAACGTTTAAATTATCTTTTTTTGGGCTGATCTCTGTTTTTTGCTTTTTTGTTTTCCTTTTTTTCTAAATCATATTCATTCACATTTTCGATATACAGACGGTGGGTTGTTTGAAGAACAGTAGTTAGTCGAATGATTCGTAGTTAATGCAAGAAGAATCCACCACCATCTTATATACGTACTTGCATCGCCGCATATGTACGCTCATCCAAAGATGTCGACGTGATCGTTTTGGTTCACCCATACGGTAATGGCACCATTCACTTCACCTCCGTACTTTTTCATCAATTGAAGAGTTTATATTACTACCCTATCTTTCCTGTTCTCTAGACCTTCATATCAGTTATAACGATTCTCGATACCCTTCACAAACTATATTCCCCTCGTTGAACTATACTGTTCATCCGGTTGCTATTCAAAACCACTTACACACATTCATATACCGCATTCCAAGCACACGTCCAGATGCTAGCTTTCAGATCAATTGGCATCCACGCCTCTACCAAACGAACCTCGAGCAGTCTCTTCAGCATAACAAAGAGACTCATTCAAAACAAGACATTCCATCCTCAAACTTTGACGTCAAGATTCCAATCATCATCCGCAGCATCGTCATCTCCAAAGCAACCAACAGAGCTATCAGCAACCGAACTAGAGTTAGCTCAAAAGCTAAACTGGGAACAGTTCCTCGCACTCCGTAAGCAACAACGCCGTATCTCTCTACTTGGATCTGCCCTTTCTGCATTTATAGCAACATCAGTGACATGGGCATACGTTTCTCAGATAGAGATTGATCCAACAGAGACTATATTTGGCTTGGACACATTCACGGTTTACATCGGTGGTATCATATCCGTTGGAATGGTTGGCTTCTTGTTGGGTCCTGGGTTAGTGGGTGATCCGATGTTTGCCTTGTTGAATAGAGGCATCATCAAGTCGTTCCAGGCAAAGCAGAAGCTGTTCCTAAGGCATATCATCAAACGTAGGGTCGATGCGTCCAGACAGAGCATGAACAATCCTGTTCCTGATTACTACGGTGAGAAGATTGGATCGTTGAAAGATTACAGACAGTGGTTAAGGGATGGTAATGAGTATAGGAGGAAGGCTAGAGAGTTCTTGTAGGTAAGTCTTTTTACCCTTATATCTAGGGGTTTATTCAACTCCCAATAGCTGTTGTTTCCTGGCAGAGGTGTTTTCCGTTTAGTTTTTTTTCTTTGCTTTGAACTACCCTACTTCATTCATTCTTTTGTTCTGTATATATATAAACCATGATTGCATTTGTTTAGGACAAGTTAATGATTCGATTCAAAACGGTAGAAGACTAGATAGATATCCGCCAAGGTTTGAGCTGGCCACCACCGCGCGAGCACCACCGCCCGGGTGCTTCACTACGCTCTCCCTCTACAGAATATCAATGGTGATGATAATGTATGTACGAGCAAGAGCACCAGCAAAATGTCAAGCTCTACTCCTAATTTCAACACTGGCGGCTGTCCAACCACTATACAAATTACACCAACCCACCCCTACTACTATCACTCGTACCTTCTCAAAAGACAACACACAAAGTGGAGTAGAAAATAATCCAAAGAAGCAAAAAAAAGTACACTCACTTTCCTTCAAACCATTCACAGAGCAATGTCAAAACCGCAGTACCCAAGCACATCGTCCTCGCAAGGCTCAAACTCTAACCAAGAAGACCTATACCTACAGTCATACTCCTTCACAACAGCAGCAGCCATTATTGGCTCCGTTGACAAGAAGGTGTTTGTTCTACTAAGAGATGGCCATACGATCTTTGGAGTGTTGAGAACGTTTGATCAATTTGCAAACTTGGTGATTCATGATGGTATAGAAAGGATCTACTTCAACGATAGGAAAGAATACACCGAGTCTAAGAAGGAACAGATATACCTTATCAGAGGTGAGAATGTTGTCATGCTGGGCGAACTTGACATTGATAAGGAGGATGAACCACTGGTTGGTTATACAAAGATTGAATTCGCCGATGCTCAAAAGAAGTGGAGTAAGTCACAGCGTGAGATCATGGTCAAGAAATCACATGAGAGCAACACCATGCTCAGCCATGGTTGTATTGGACAGTACGTCTCCGATGAACTATACTGACTGAATGGGAAAGAATTGCACTTCCATCTCATCTATTCTATAATCATATAAATGTACAATATTACAGTATCGAGTATTTGCCTTATATCCCCTCGATGAAACTAAAACCAGTCACCCGTCCGTATTCTGAGGTTCAAAGACAACACCATCCTTCTCACCGTATAACACGTAACTTGGGTCCCTCCCAACAGGGAACCTCTTTGCGTTCCCACAAGCGCACTTGAGTTCCAACAGGTCACATCTAGGCAGCTGTCTATTGGACTCATTAACTAGTCTCACAGTATTGTTCAATCCTGGAACCAGTTGTCTTGAACATTGCTTGCATAGTGTCCTCTTGATGCTTGGGTGGAGCTTCAGGACATTCTTCTTGGAGACAACGTCTAACTGTCTGAAATATGATCTTGAAAGTATGTCAAACTTGTTGGATCTTACCCTGGTTGCGATTTCTGTTTTTTTGGATTCCGTTGATGTTGATGTCGATGTTGATTGATCGAGTATCAGCTTTTGCGTTAGTATGTTCCCTACCTGGTAAAGATAGGAAAGCCTATGATAATGATCTTTCTTTGGGATGGCCTTGGGAAGTCTTTGTTGTTTCTGTTTCTGCTTCTGCTTCTGAGGTCGTTGTTGGTGGTGCTGATGGCCTTGAGGAGTCTCTTTGATCACATCTATCGTTATCACCTTGTGATCATCAACTGACATTGTATAATGAGTGAGTTTTAACTCTACCCCCAGAGTAATGATGGATAGTACTTGAGGATTTTCTTAGGTAATAATACCAGGGATATAGATCTAAGTAGATGATAACATACCCCTAATTGTGACTTCCTGGTGAAAAATTATGGGAGGAGCGCTGGCCCCGAGAGAGTGGGAGAAGATCCCGGTTGCGAATTGCACACCATAGTGATTTTGGTGAACACACGGAGAGCAGAGAAGAGCAGTTTTGCCCTCCACGTTTAATTGAGTATGCTCGATCGATACCATACATTAGGTTAAAATGGTGGTACTATTCGGATCACAAGAGATGGAACACAATTGAATCAGTTTTGAGATAACGGGACCTCAAAGTCATTCTCTTGAATCCACCAAACACCTATTTATATCCTTCACCCTCACATAAACAACTGAACAATTACAATGAGTGGCTACGATAGTGCATTATCAATCTTCAGGTAAGTGTCTTCTTTGTTTCTGCTCGCCATCGTACGGCATACCATCTGATCTCAGGTAAATACTAACAATTTCAACGAGTGGGGCATCCCACATAACAATTGCCATTTGAATAAAGTCCTGACGGTCATGTCTTTCAAGTTGAATACGCTCTAGAAGCAGTCAAGAGAGGAACATGCGCGGTTGGTGTCAAGGGTAAAAACATTGTTGTTCTAGCATGCGAAAGAAGAACAACCTTAAAACTACAAGATCCAAGAATCACACCGTCAAAGATAAATAAAGTGGATAATCATGTCCAGTTGGTGTTTGCAGGTTTGAACGCTGATGCTAGAATTCTCATCGATATGGCTAGAGTGGAGGCACAGTCTCACAAGCTAACCTTGGAAGACCCAGTCACGGTGGAATACCTGACCAAATACGTTGCCGGTGTGCAGCAGAGGTACACACAGAGTGGTGGTACTAGACCATTTGGTATTTCCACCTTGATTGCTGGCTTTGACGAGAACGACAAGACACCAAGGCTATACCAGACTGAACCTTCAGGTATATACTCCGCATGGAAGGCCAATGCCATAGGTAGAAGCAGCAAGACCGTGAGAGAGTTCTTGGAAAAGAACTATGACAAGGAGAACGAGTTGGACGATGATCAGACTTTGAAATTGACCATCAAGGCATTGTTGGAGGTTGTTCAGACCGGTGCTAAAAATATTGAAATATCAGTCATGAGACCAGGCAGTGTGATCACCTCGCTATCAAACGATGATATTGAAAAGGTTGTTGAAGAGATAGAGGCCGAAAAAGCTGCTGAAGCTGAGAAGAAGAAGCCGACGAAGAGGGATTAGTTATACTAGTTTCAAATACTGTTTCCGACGTGTCTACCGACCCCCACTATAAACTTGTGCGTTTTCTTCTGACCATGCTGTCTTTTATTACTCGAATCTATAATAGATAATATCTTCAAAATTGTATGAATATGTACACAAAAACTCTACCTGTATGAACTCAAACCACCTCTTCACTCTACAAGGTCCTGGTCTTACCCTTAATGTCAATAACATCACCGTCATCATAATCATCATCAGAGGAGCTCTTGATGATAAACTTCTTTGGTTTCCAGCCAATGGGGATGACCTCAATGATACATTTGCTTTTATTAACGCCAAAATTCTGTTCGATGAACGATTCAAAAATTGGTTCATTCTCGTTCGTCATACTCAGGATAACAGTTGCAATCTTGTCACCCGTAGACTTATCGTAAAGGTGCCTACTCTGAGCAGTTAGCAATTCTTCAACCTCATTGACAAACCCACCCACAGTCTTCTGCTTGAGGTCCCAGTCGTACTGCATACCTTCAATCGAACCCAATGCCAGATCGTTAACGTTGGAAACTTTAAAACAGTCGGCAATGCCATCCTCGTTGTACAGAAAAGCGTCAATCAAACGACGCAGCTCGAAATTGGCCAGATCCGAATTGATCTGTTCCGGAGGAGACAACAAACTGTTGTGCATTCCTCTAGGCTTAAAGAACAACGTTGAATCCTTCAACTCTGCCCATCTGTTACGCATGGCCAATTTACTCCGTCTTCTAGTAACGGTGAATAGTAGAACAGATCCAACTATGAGTGGTGGCAAAACTATAACCATTATTGGTAGGGCAACAAACAAAAAGATGGAACTAATTGCGGTTAATCCCAGTATAACCTTCAATGAGTCCGGAATCTTGTCAAAAACGAGCCCCGCGATTGATGGGGGTATAATCCTGTTCTTAGGTGGTTTGTTGTACCGCATCGTGGGTAACGAAGTTGAGAATGATCTCGTCGAAGGCACACAGTAAACAAAACTTGGACTTCCACTGGATTTTCCGAATAGTATACTGGACTTTCTATGTAGTTGTGAGATTGCTGATGGGGTATGGTACACTCCTAACCTTGGAGAGATCATCATGTGTGGGGTTAGATACATTGAGGATGAATGAGCCTTGGAAACGCCAATTAGTGTACCCAAAAGGCTGACCTTTTTGCCAAACATTTTTCTGAAATCAAGCAATTACTTTATCAGAGATGAATTGTTGTTGAATTCAAGGTGTTTGAGCTTGCTGGTATATAGTAGGGTTTTTCGGAACACTGAAATAAAGGTTTCTTCTTCGTACTCACAAACATTGACCACCTCTCTCTCTATGCCTATTGCACTGCCAGTTAACTAGACCGTTGGCTCACCCTTCTTTTTGCAAACTTATCCCTTCCATTTCAAGTGCGTTTTGATTTTTAGAGCTTTAATGCCAAACATTTCAATTTATTAATAAATATACAACAAAACATCTTCTTATTTCTCTTCTTCAATCACTAGAGACTCCGAATGTTTTGGCTCTGGTATAAGAGTTGGGACCAGGTATGCAAACGTCAAGTACGACGTATGACTCTTCACCTCTGGACCTGTTTTCGACACCTCAAACCACTTAAAGTCTTCATCACCTTCTAACACACGCCTTCCTTTACCGAACGGATTAAACCCATAATCTTTTTCCTTACTTTGTGCTCTCTGTTTCTTGCTCTTTTTAGCTTTCTTCGTGTCCTCAGGTGCATCCTGCTCTTCTTCTTCAACGGACACGGCTCTCTTCTTGTCGTTATCTTCTGCCTCTTCCACGCTTTCTGATTTGGATGCGTTCCACCGTTGTCTCATTTCTTTATACTCCTTGATCTTTTGAAGACCCTCCTGTTGCCTTCTTGAAACGTCTCTCAACCTCTCCAGTGCATCATCAACTTCCCTTATCATCTCTTTCCTTGCTTCCCATTTCTTCGCCGAAATTTCAGTCATTTCAACTTCTGTCCAACCGTTATCTTGCAATGCTTCAACCGTCTTAATAACCTGTTCTATACAAGGTGAAAAACAACATATTCCCACCCTTCTATCCTTTGCAATGACAGACTTCAAATTTGAAATTGCCTCCCATGGCGCAGGAAGATCCAAAAACACAACATCAGCATCTATATTCACATTGGAATTGGTCATCTCATCCAAGATGTCAAAACCATCCTTACAGACGTCTCTGTTCGTCAGCTGGAAATTGGACAATCCATGATCTTCAAACTCTTTCTTGGCCTGCACGTATCTTGGTTCATGAAACTCGTAGGAGAACAGCTTTCCTTCATCAGAAACGTTTCTGGCGAATGCATGACTGAAGGATCCTGAGCCTGTACCAGCCTCGATGACTCTAGAACCAGCAACGACATTGAGCCTCTGCATGATATAACTCGAGTCAGGGGTATACACGATCTGGGTACGATGAGGCAAGGAGATGGTCCATAGTTCAGGAGTTGGATGAAGAAGGTAGATATAGCCATAGCCCTTCGGACTCACAATTTGAGATCCATATGGTTGGCCTATCATTGATGAGTGTGGGAAGGAGCCATACCTGGTGTTGAAGGTTTCCCCTGATTTCACCCTGATTGGCTTGATGTTCTCCCTTCCGATGTAGGCTAGAAGCAGATCGTCCTCTTCTATTGTTTCTTTATATTTCAAAAATGTCATTTTCTATTTTCCAAAACTTGACCTTCACACCTCAATGTCGAGGATAAAGGATAATGCTGCAGTTTGTAGTTATGCTACAGGTCTGATAAAGTCTGATAAATCAGAGATCTCGGGAAAGATATCGAAATCTGGAAGTCTGAAATTTTTCTCATGCCGGTAAGATTTATGTGCTGACGTAATACTTTTAGTAACACAATGTTTTTACGGATTGTTTACATTATTTTGCTGCGCACATAAATGGTAAACAAATGCCCTTTTCTTAAAAGTGCAACATCCTCTTTGGGACCATATATCTTTTACTGACAAGTTACAACATTCATTCATAACAGTGATCTGTATTCATCACGGAAACTATACACCATCCACTCTTTTCTGATTGATATAGACTCATATTTATCGACAGTTTGCCCGCTTTTACTTTGTCAATTACTGCCTTTGCCACTCATTTTGATTCAAGGCATTTATTTATTGTGAAAGCCAAAACAACAAGAACCAAACAAAGGGCGACCCATTACTTGAACCCACTTTCCAGTCTCGAAACCTGTTTCTATACCTTATAGCGTGCCAGTTATTTGTACGGTTATTTGCACGGTTATTGAACTCTAGATTAGAATCGCCGCTTATTAATTGTTTCCTTTCTTTCCTCAGACAAAACAAAACAAGACAATACAATACAAATCAGCATATACACAATGAGAGGGATTTCTACAAGGTCGAACTCAGTCTTGAACGACGAAAATGCCAACCCAAACCAAAAGGCAAAGTTAACACAGAATTCACAACAACAATCACAACAACACACATCAGCCAGCAAACAAAGAAGAGTACTTGGTGTTATACCTCAGTCTACGCTCAATCAGAGAAGCTCGTCATTACCCGCAGCAACAGCAAACATTTCCGCTAAGAGACCCAAGATTGCCGTTCTAAATGAAAAAAACTTTACTCCTGAACCTGAAGTTGCAGATGTTCTATCACCTCAAATTCATGAAGCTGTCAGTGATTCAGAAAACTTGATTGAAGAGGAAGAGGTGGAGGTGGATGTGGAGGAAGAGGAAGAAGAGGAGGAGGAGGCGCTTGATGAGTATGATGATACTACCCCTTTAGAGAACGAGCCGATGTCTCCAATGATGAACGAAGATGTGGTCAAAGAAATAACGAATGCTTATAGAAAGTACTCAAGCCAGGAGTTGGACCCAGAGGATGAAGACACATTCGATGTCACCATGGTGGCAGAGTATGGGAATCAGATATTCAATTATCTTCACACTCTGGAGGAGAAGTTTGCGCCTAGTGGGAATTACATCGAACAGATTCAAAATGAAGTGACTTGGGGTCATAGATCAACGCTTTTGAACTGGTTGGTGCAATTACACTCCAGATTCAACCTGCTACCAGAGACTTTATTTTTGGCTGTTAACATCATTGATAGGTTTTTGTCTCTCAAGGTCATTTCACTTTCCAGATTTCAACTCTGCGGTGCTGTTGCCTTGTTCATTGCTGCCAAATATGAAGAGATTAACGTTCCTACAGTCTCAGAGGTGATATACATGGTTGAACAACAATTCACCGCACCAGAAATTTTTCGTGCTGAGAAGTTCATGATTGAGGTGCTAAACTTTGAATTTGGTTGGCCAGGACCAATGTCATTCTTGAGACGTGGTTCGAAAGCTGACAACTATGATCATGAGGTTAGAACCGTTGCCAAGTACTTCTTAGAGGTTGCTCTGATGGATTCAAGGTTTGTTTCGTCTCCACCGAGTTGGATAGCTGCCGGTGCCCAGTGCTTGGCCCGTAAAATGCTTGGCCGTGGTGAATGGTCCGAAGCACATGTCTACTATACTGGTTATACTAGGCAACAATTAAAACCACTTGTTGAGGTCTTGGAGGACTGTTGTTCGAGCGCAAGGACCCATCATCAGGCTGTCTTTGAGAAGTATAGCGAGAGAAAGTTCAAGAGGTCTGCTAGTTATGTCCAGGAGTACCTCAGTACCATCTACGGCGAGTCAGATCATGAATAAAGATTGTGATGTCCAACGTTGCCATGTACAATAGATCAATTGTGAAAGGGAGAGGGGAAGGTGCTCGATTGCTGACTATGAGAAATCAAAACGGTTTCTTCGTTCAAACGCCTGGTTACACTATATTTTTTGCTTTTTCCGTTATTTTATCATCACCAAGTACTCGTTTTTCATTCTCCTATATTTTTATCCAGCTTCGAGTTCACATACAAGGCTGTAGTTCATTAGTTACTACTAAACTGGGTTCTCTTTTTCCATTCTTCTCTTTTTTCCTATATACTCTGGTAATACTTACAATGCCCCTATGGTAGTTGTTCTTTCTAAGGAAACAAAGCTTGGAACGCGATGATCCAAATGGAATTAGAGATTTAAAGATGTTGCCGAGCGGGTGGATGCCTAACACCGTTAAGGCGGCGTCGCAAAAAAATCAGGGGCGGTGCAAATCAAAATAAAATAAAATATTACATAAGCATCACGTGCAGTCCAAGAGGTTTTAAAACCCTCCTTGACGTTGATGTCGTCATGTGCTGACGACTCCGATTCCAAATTTTTCACAGTCACCGACAAAGGAGTGAAGCAAACCGCTTCACTAGTTTTAATGACACGATTTTTCAAAATAGCAGACCTACAGTTGAGCCCCAACCCCATCGATCGGACTCTGAATTAGGCACCACAGCCAGCCATTATGCCCTATTATGCCGTATGCTGGGAAAATTTTCATCTTCACCACCACCAATCCTGAAAGTGTAGTCTGGTAGCTTCAGCGTCAGCTAGCCAGCCAGCTAGGCAGCTAGTCTGTTCTACATTGTGTTTGGGAGGTGTTTCTCTCGTCTGGAGACACAGCGAGAATGAGAGAGCGAGAGAGATAGGTGCACCGTGGTTGTAGACTAGACGGTTGTAGGCTGATTAAAAGTACTTGTAGATTTCAGGTTTCATGTAGTACGTTTAACCTTCAAAGATTCAGATAGACTTACAAACATCTATAGAAACATATAACTCAAAATGTCAGGTTCAGGTGCTTCAGGTAACAAATTCAGAATGTCAGTAAGTAAAGGTTCTTTTCAACAGCATTCACCACCGCCATCACTAATACTACTGTCTTCAACACAGTTTTGGCAATGGACAGCATCACCGAGAGAACAGACAGACTTTTTGATGTTATCGGATTGAAGAAACTCAAGGGCTGTTTGTCACTCGCCCATCTTGAAATTCGTTATGATTGGATCACTAGATGTAAACTACAAAATATCCGCAAGAATGAAGAAGATCTGAGCATCACAACATCATACCAACACAATCGATAAAGTTGATAAACTCTCACTTGAAGAGAACGTGATGACTACAGACTACATACAGTTCCACACCGTTAGACTGACCAAATGGTACATATATCATTAGTGTCTTGAAGTGAACTTATTCAATTACAACAATCTCAGGATGAGAAGACCATACTGTTTTTTTCTATCGCTCACGGCCATTAAGAAGCAAAGTTTGAAGTATGGAGCAACATCATATTACACCGGTCTTTTAATGATCGAGATCGCTCTTGAAAAGGAAGACTTTAAAATCAATGTGAAACCTCTGTAACCAACAGCACCAACTCCTTATGGCTATGAAACTAACGCCGAAGGCATCATTATATATGGTTAGATGCGAGTTCACAGAGATGATAATTGACGTACACCAGCATTTTCACCAGACGGCCTCGAGTTTTTGTACCAAGGTGATCCGAAGACTTTTTCACTGAAGAACAACATAGAGATTTTACCCCGTGATTGAATAGACTTCTTCCTTGTCTTTTCATCATTCAACCGCATTCAATGATGATATCCCATCCAATCCATAACGAATCTTTCAAGCATGGTATACACTGGGCCACACTCATATCTGTGATACAGAATACTAACATTCTTTTGAATTGCTTCTTTTTCATTCATCATTTTTAATATTATAGTTGGCATTGCCAGTTGGTGCTGTCATGAACTGTTGTGACAACTCTGGTGCCAGAAACTTATACGTCATGGCCGTCAAGGGTACCGGTGCTAGATTAAACAGATTGCCAGCTGCTTCAGTTGGTGATATGGTTATGGCTACCGTCAAGAAGGGTAAGCCAGAACTAAGAAAGAAGGTTATGCCAGCCATCGTTGTTAGACAATCCAAGGCTTGGAGAAGAAAGGATGGTATCTTCTTGTACTTTGAAGATAATGCCGGTGTCATCGTTAACCCAAAGGGTGAGATGAAGGGTTCTGCCATTACTGGTCCAGTCGGTAAGGAATGTGCCGATCTATGGCCAAGAATTGCTTCTAACTCTGGTGTTGTTGTTTAAATCAAACTTGTTGGACTGTTGAAATTATCACCATTCAAAAGAAAAGTTGTTTTTTCCCCACCCCCCTTTTTTATTTAAACCTATAATGTCATATTAAATAAAGATAAAACCCCGTTTTTTAATTTTTGAAATTGAAGTTTCAACATAAGCGTTTGATTTTCCAAATTTATCAAACTTCCTTTTATGGTACCTAGCCGTACGCCAACCTACTCATGCGATGAAGCTAGGGATGACACGATTGGTACCATGTGGAATGAACTTGAGAAAGAAGAAGTGCATTTTCCTGGTATCACCAATCGACATTCTCTCTACAGTCAAGGCTACAGTTAACTTCAACAACGAAATTGGGCTTATTTTCACGCTATTGTAAAACTGCCATGCCATGATAAGACACTCTCAGTTCAATTGAAGCTCGTTTCAATTTGATCGTATGAGTGATGGTGAACAGTGTACGATACCGGAGATTGTAAGACAAACAAACATACAACTTTTCAAGCGGGTTGGGTGGTGCTTCGTTTCGCGCAGCATTGGCCTGATCCAATTAGTCTCGGTTTGGCACATCTCTGTCTATTTATTTACTCTTGCCGTAGAGGGAATCAATCTTATTTGACAGATTCAACTGTGGCATATGACTTGTGTTCCATTAAATTTATCTAACCTCTGACTCGCTCGTTTGCAATTGGCGTAGTGAAGGAGGTGGGCTTGAGTCAGAACAAATGACGACCCTAAAGATAGGAGAGATATCAGGTAGGTAGGAAAATATTGGACCGTTTGGATTGCAACCACTAGCAAAACTTGGAACATACAGATAGACCAAGCAATACTAACACAATGCCAATTGATATCATTTTTTATTCAGCTCTCTTACTGTCGGGCAAAGTCAGAGAAAGAACTGATGGCCTAGCAAGACTCGAAGAGATTAACTTCAAGTCACCGTCGGTTCTTGCTAAACTCGATGTTCAGACTGTCCTTTCGTTACTCTCGAGTATCTCACAGTTGATATCTCTCGACAAGCAGGCCCACTCAAAGTCCACCTATAATCATCAGGTGGAAATACGATTGATGAAGGCAGCTGGTCTGATGAGAACGATACTATGTAACGTGGTTGCTTCCAGACAGTTACTCCCCAAGTTCAAGCATAAAGGGTATGAAACGATCATCGGCATCATCTTGAGACATCTATTCTACAAGAGATTAGGGGAAACTACCGAGGAGATACTTGAGCCGGTTGCCATTCATCTCGTTCAAGCGTTGAATGTCTTGGTGCGATGTCAAAGCTTGAAGGATCATCTATACACCAAAACATATGAGGGGATATTGAGTGCTGTGTTGGAGTGTTTGGATCTACTCACAGCAAAGAAGGAGTCAGGTGGGAACTCCGGTGGGGGTGAAAAATTGATAACGGAACTACTGGGAGTCTTTTACGAGTTTTTGAGTCCATCTTCAACGTCTTCATTGACCTTATTCTTAAACAACAGCACTGGATCGACAGATGACAACTACTACCATAAAATTGTTAAGGTGACACAGAAATTTGCAAGGAATGTTTTTTCCACCACAAGGAAAGAAAGCGCATCTTTGGTCGTTATTTTCCAAATTTTGAATCAATGTCTCATAGATCTCTCATGTGTTGATATAAAACTGTGCTACAGGATATACAGAATAGGTATACGACTCCTGGTGGATATTAAGGATATCACCTTTGAAAGCTTGACCAAACAGGTTATCATTTTTGTCAACTTGATACCTGAATACGTTAATTTGGATCATCTGCCGAGATTACATGGGGACAACTGGAATATAGACACATATGGCCATCTGGTCGATCTAAATACAAATGGCAAAGCAAATGAAATTTCTTCTCCGTTTCATCAAGATGGCGGCAGTGATGAGGTGGAAGAAAGTATCATAGAGTCAGACTTCAGCGCCATCATTAACTCGTCACCTAACCGATCCACCTCAAACAGAGACTCGACAGAGCAAAACATTGAACTCTCGAACAGGAACGATATGCAGCGACTTATGGAATTGGGGCAAGCAATTTCTCAAATGTTTGACATGATTTACAACAGTTCCAATTCCAACCAATTGGTATTGTCCCCAAATGATATCAATCTCAAGCTTTTTCCCGGAAATGACAAGAAGCTTTCATGGTTTAACTTCAAATGTATCAATCTTCACAAGGATGGAAACGCCAAAGCCTGGCTACTAAGAGCTGGTATGGCTAAACTGCTTCAAAGTTATTTCACTTTGAAGGGAAAACTGAACAGTGCCACTGCGAAAACTTTAGACAGGAGCAGCATCGATAGATCAAGGAAGAGGAGAAAGGTTGCTGTTGGTACCGAATTGAGGTACCAGCTTTCAGACAGCATGAATACCTGCGTCTCCTGTCTTGAACTGCTATTGGCACTGACAGATCATGATCGCTCAGTTGATAAAGCTTCCATTTTGCTAGGATTACAATTGTTCGTGCTCGATGCTGGAAATGTTATGTCGAACCCAAAATTGCCAATCAACCACGATGCCGCAAAGCTCCTGATGACCAATTCTAACGCCACAATCAGCCATTTCCTAAAAGTTCTCGAAATTCAAGATGCCGAATTGAGTTTTTGGGCGCTGATTTGCCTCAAGCTTTCATTATCACTACTATCCCGTTTTACTGTGAACAAAGAGAAGGCCCACATCAAGACTGTCCACTTAAATAAGATCTTGAAATTTACGTTGGAGATGGTCAAAGTTCAGAAGTTGAGTAAACCATCATGCTCCTTATTATCGACAATAATGGAAGCAAACTCAGCATCTATAGTATCTTTGCAACAAATTGACAAGTCAATCTTACAACAGTTTGAATTACTGATAGAGTTGGCTGAAATTAATGGCCCTTTGACAATTTGCAAAGAGTCTGCTATGTTTTGGTTTCACACACTTGAACTATGCACTATGTTCAAATTCCAGAACGTGAGCTTGCACATGTCATTGAAGGTCAATCCAAATCAGTTGTTTAGCTCTAGAGTGACCAATTGGCTGATCTCAAGGTGGCATCAGCTTTCGCAACTTCATTTCTCTAGTGATATAGCATCAGCGTGTTCTCTTTTGGCTTGGCTATGTGGAAAGAAAAATCTGAAACTCTCAAATGCATTGGAAGATCGTGACTTGTTGTATACATCAGAATTGTTCCACACATATCTCAACTGGAGAGAAGCTTCAGAGTTGAAGGACTATATACTGATGCAAAACAGCGCAGGGTCAGGAATCGGAAGTGGTGATAGAAATTTCGACTTTTTTGCTGGCTCGATCTCTGTTGACAATAGCAACTATAGCAGGGTTATCGCAAATACATCTCAATTGCTCCATTCAATTGAAAGTCAAACCACTCTCGATAATTGGGTCAAACACAATTGGTTTGCTGAGATTTTCAGCCTTTGTGCTTCGATACCAGTTTCCCCAGCACAACAGTTATTGTTTGAAAGAGTCAGACAGCTGTGGTCCGATGAGTTTGAACTACACAAAAATAATATGATAAGTAAGTCGAGTTCTTCCATGCTTTCATTCATGTCCGTTTTTAACAGGCTTCCACCAGAATCTGACTCACGGAACGCTGTGTTATCTGAAGTTGATGCACGCAGGTTGGTGATCAGTATCACTGATCACTTGAATAAGAAACCGGATAGCAACAGGATCCCTCATGTCTCAAAAGGTATAGAGATATCCGTTTTTGAAGAATTTGGCGTGGTTAGGAAAAATGACGCCAACTTTGACATATTGTCATATGCTGATTTTCATGATAGCACCGAAACGTACAACTATAGAAACTTGAAAGCCATCCATACCCCAGAACAAGAGGTTGTTCTATTCATCATCAACTCTGCGTCCTCTGTTGACCTATCAACGGCGGTGGAAACTGTGATTTCTTTTATCAAAGGATGTGAATCAGAGTTGAAGTGGCTGGCTTGTTTCCATACCTTAGCCGAATACTTCGAAGAAAATGAGATAACTTTTTTGAAAAGAACTATTCTTGAGGAACTTTTTGTTACTTTTACTGGTCTATTCGAACCGCATCGCTCCAGAACATATGAGCTCACGGTGGTCACCGTGGCAAGACTGATGAGACGATTTTGCAATATTTGGGCAGCGCAGTACGACGATGGACTCAGAGACGAATGCAGTGACATTCTCAACTATCTGCTAGACTTGGATAGCCGAGACATGATATTCACAGTGCGAGAAAGCATTGAACTCCTCAAGTTGGAACTGACAGTTCTGAGCAACATACACGAGGAGTCTGATATTTTGGAAGGGAGAAGCTTGAGTGAAAACATGATAGGTTCTTTTCAAAGGGCATGCAATTACGTGAAAGTATCAGTGGCTGATAATGTTGCCACACTGTTGAGAAAACAGGAGGACAATGCAATGGCGATGTATAGCTTATTCATGGAAGCATTTATCAATCCACAGCAGAGCATCGAGGCGACAGCTACTTTTAATCGGTTTTCTACTACATTGAGCACTGCATCTGATACTTTGCTTCTATCTTGTGTGTGCAACCTTCTAGAGCTTTCTCACCATCAGCATTTCAAAGTATACTTGAAACATTCAATAGAAAATATAGCAACTCTTAATGGGATTGCTAGTGCCAAAGTCATGGTTTGGAACTACAAAGAAGTAATCTTCAAAGTCTGGTGCGGCTTCAAGTTTCCGCTGACAGAGTTTCCATACGATGTTATTGGATTTGATAGCTTTTCGGATTTCATTTGCAGTTCCTACAAGTATATTGTTTCTTTTTGTGTCGCCTACGATGATATTGATCTAATTTCTGAGATATCTGATATATCTGGAATGGACGTGAAATCTCTTGTCCGAGACTCATTATCATTGATAATTGCTCTGTCTTGGGTGCCGGGGGGCATACGCCAGAACTGCTTTTCAGCGATAGGGAATCTCCTTGGTACATCCCGAGCGAAATCTAACATCAGGGAACAATTGGTATTGATTATTTACCAGCTTTTGAGGTTCTGTGATATGAGTGACGAGCGCGAGCTATTATCCGTTTTCTCCAGTGCTTCCACTCCAGATTCTTCACATGATAGAGTATTGAGCGATCAAAAAGTTCTTCACTTTTTGGAGGCGTACCAAACCACAATTTCTCCTAAAAAGACCCTGGAAGTGATATCATTTCTAACCAAAACGTACAGCGTCTCTGAGTTTTGGAACGTTCCGACGGTTTACTTCCTTTCCTCCAAAGTCTTCATTCTTTTAGAGTCGGCATTGAGCACAACTGAAAAATTGCACCATTTCAGAAGGTTGAAAGTTTTGATCGTGAAGTGCCCGTCGTTGTTCCAGAATGAACATCTGATTAAGCTCTTCGTTCGAAATCTCTCCAAGTATCTTCATCATGATGTCCTACATTTTAATGCGGATTTAATCCTGTTGGAGTTACTAAAAAACATAGATGTTATGGCAAGAGGACTCTATACAAAAGTTTGGATGCCAATTATCATAAAACTTTTACAGGCCAAGATTGCAGGGAAAAATGTTGAGACACCTTTGATGCATCACTTCATTTCCAGTGCTTCCAAAATAGAAGTAACCACTCCATACTTTTTGCTTTTTATTCCAGCTTTGAACATGCTGCAAGACAGCGAGTACACCTTCTCAACACACTCGTGTGTTCTCATTATCCAGGAGTTGATCTCGACTGAAAGTTCAGAGCAATTGATGAAACTGATTTCCTTACTTTTCCAGCTTAGGGAGGAAAATGGCGGGTTAAGAAATGACGACTACGAGTATATGACTGAAGAGTTTGCTCAAACTTTGTATGAAGTGCAAGCCAAATTTTCTGCTTCATTGTCGCAAGAGTTCAAATTGTGGATAGCTCGATGTTTGGGTTCGTATTACTCGAGAACAGGGAAACCTGTTGAAGCAGAGACTTATGAGTTTGATCCTTCACTTTTCAATAAATACAGAGGTGACCAGTTTGGCGAGGAAGTTCGAGTCTTAAATGCCATATTTGCAAAGATGATCGAAAGTTTACCCAGTGCAGGCATAAAGGCAAGAGTCTGTTTTGAAACCATCGCTGGTGTGATTATTCAGAAAGATCATGAGTCGCGAATGGAGTTGTCCCAATTCATAAGTTATGATAAACTTTTCACAAAGTTTGAAGAGTACTTGCTACCAATGGATACTTATGTTTGCAGTTTATCCAGCAGCGAATTTGAAATGACTGACTTTACTTATTATCAGGATAGCCTTAGTAAGACATTGAGCGGATTCTCCTCAATGGTTCAGTTTTCATCGTTTACGAGTTGGACTGTTAGGATATTTTTTGCGTTGATCAAAGAGCTAAACTCGCGAACTTTCATTGCGACACTCTTAGCAAATTACATCACCCATATTCCATCGTTCGCTGCTACGTGCTTTTCTTCGTTGGTTCTCTTTTTCATCAACTCCGAAGACGTAGTGTTTGGAAAGATGATTCACAAAATGATTGAGGAATTCTTTGCTATTGATTTTGTGGAGTTACCGAGAGAGTCAATTCACCTGTTTTTAGAGTTGGTGCTGCTTATCAGAGTTGGCACTAAGTGTGGCAACAATAAGTTTGTCGCAGTTTATAATGGACTCAATTATGAACGCATATTTGAAGCAGCTCTTCATTCTGGCTCTCCCAAGGCAGCCTTGATGTTGATGGAAGACTACTACACTAACACTGTGAATGTTGATCCACTTTCTTGGAAGACAAGGAGACAGTTCCTATACAGAGCTTACTCTGAAGTTGATGAGTCAGATCTTATTTTTGGTTTGCCGATTGACCCAAGTCTTGAGTATGGTTTGGACATCATCAAACTCAATGATATGCACAATGGAAAGCTTACATTTGACAATGCTTCTTTTCAAACTTCATTCGCCATGGATGATTTTCGTTTGGTAGACAGCAGTAATCTTATTGGGGGAATGCTTCAGGGTGGTCTATCTGGCATATCCAAAGTCCTTACTGAGTACCTTGGGGATGTCAACCAAGATGGGGCATCGCAGCAGGGAGATCAAGGCTACGAAAGTGCGTGGAAGTTAAACCAGTGGGATCTTCCCAAGCCTGCCACCGCTGATACTGAAAACAAGGCCATATACAACACCTTGAAGCGAATTCATGATGTACCGGCGCAATATCAGTCCATCTGTAAAGATGGCTTAATGGGGGCCATAGAACAGCACTCAAAATTCAAAGAGCTCGTTGGTGGACAAAATGCAGTAAAGTCATGGTTTCGTACACTTTCAGTGTTAAAAAACGTGGAAGATATACTCAGTTCCACAGAGGAGGAGCTCTCCAGAGAGTACACGCATTCAAAAAATGCTTCCCAGTTAAAATCATTTGACTTCAATTCGCTGGAGAACGTCATATTGGGACGGAAGTCGATTTTGGAGCTCATGGCGTCTCCATCGTTTTCCCAGGGAAACCCAGTGTTGTCAAAAGAATTTTGCTGGTTCAGTGCTATCAATGAGTTGAACATCTATGGAGAACTCGCAAGAATCAATGGGCAAAACCAGAAGAGTATTAACTCAGCTGTATATATCGATCGAATAGCAGGGTCTAAATTTTTGGAAAGTGGAAACTTTGATGCCCGAAAGTTTGTGACAAGAGTATCGAGGTTCAACATTGCGTCGGCATTTTGGTCACAAAAGGAGGAAACAAGTTTCCCAGTGGTCACATTGAAGGATATAATCAATCAGGACAGAGAAAATCCTTTTGATATTTCACGGTTGCCTTACCATAGCCCTAACATTACGACTGGGTATTTGATTGCAAAGGTGGCCCAATGGAGTGCAGAATCTAGACAAGAAACGCCAGGAACAATAATGAGCAAATACATCGATACTGCATTGAACGACGACTTTGAAGATGCCGACATGTATCACATATTTGCGGAGTTTTGCGACAATCAACTGAGAAGTGGAGACTTGGAGCAAACAATCAAAAGGCTAGAGACAAGCACACATCAAAAAGAAAAAGACTTGAAAGAGCTACACAATTACATCAAGAACCATCCTAAAGATGAAGGGGACTCTAAAGATGCTCGTAGGGTCTATAATCGTATCAGGATACAGTACAAGTCTGAGATAGAGGAGTTGACAGCCGCCAAAGATAACAAGAAGAACTGCGTTAGGCAAGCAATTGATTTCTACTTAAAGGCTGTTGCATTTAGCGGTGATGAAGCGGAGGATACAAACATTGATAGGTTTTGTGGATTGTGGCTGGAAAACTCCACTACTCCAATCGATGAACGACTGTTCAGCAGTATTCCTACATTCAAGTTCATTCCTTGGATCAATCAGTTGGCTTCTCGTTTGAGTGCTGATGATGCAAACTTCCAGAAGCTTCTTCAAAAGCTCATACTTGAACTTACTTTTAAGCATCCCTTCCACTCTCTTTACCTGTTGAAATCGTTGAAAATCAGTGCTAAGGAAACAGACGACGTCGCTGTTAAATCTAGAGGGGAGGCTGCCGACCAGATTTGGAAGGAATTGAAAGCTGCTCCCCAAAAATTTAACGTGCGTTCTATACCAAATCTGTTGGAGTCTTTGAACATAACTTGTGACAATTCAGTCAAGATCGCCAACGAAAAGGTTAAGCATGGTAAGAGAATCCAGCTTTCTGTTTTACCAGGTGGTGAATGGTGGATCAAAGAGTTGCCGCTTCTGAACCTGCCGCCACCTTCTTCGACTATACCTATCAACCAGACCTTGCCTTACGACTCAGCAGCACTGCCTATAATTACTAGGGTTGAAGGCACCATATCGACTGCCCCTTCCGGTGTCAGTCATCCTAAGATAATGAAGTTGTTGCTAAGCACAGGTGAGACCTACAGGATGATTTTGAAAGGTGGGTCAGATGACTTGCGGCAGGACGCTATTATGGAACAGGTTTTTGACAAGGTCAACGTCTTGCTTGAAAAGGATGAACAGACTAGAAAAAGGAATCTACGAATAAGAACTTACAAGGTTGTTCCATTGGGTCCTGGATCTGGTATAATAGAGTTTGTTTCGAATTCTATGGCTCTTCATGACATTCTCAAGCCATTGCACGAGGGTGACGAGATGAAGATCGATCAGGCAAGAGCTAAAATGAAGGATTGTCAGTCCAAGTCAACCGCAACAAGGCTGAAGACGTATCAATCAATAGCAGCCAAAATTAGGCCTAACTTTAGGAAATTCTTCTTCAACAATTTTGTTTCTCCAGATAGATGGTTTGCGTCGCGCTTGGACTACTCGCATGGCGTTTCTACCACTTCGATCATAGGGTATATCTTAGGCTTGGGGGATAGACACTGCAACAACATTCTAATCGACAGATCAACAGGTGAACCAATCCACATTGACCTTGGGGTGGCTTTTGATCAGGGTAAAGCCTTACCGATTCCGGAAACCGTCCCATTTAGACTTACCAGGGATATAGTTGATGGATTGGGCATCACTGGTGCCAAGGGAGTATTTTCCAAAAGCTGTGAACATGTGTTCAGAGTGTTGAGACTCAACATCACGTATATATGTGGTATCTTGGACGTTTTGAAGTATGATCCGTTGTATTCGTGGACGTTATCGCCAATCCGGAAAAAGAAGCTTCAGGATCTCAACAAGGTAGAATGCACTAAAGAGGATGGCTTCTTGGAAGGATTGATCAAGTTGGACTGTGGTTCTGAGGCTAGCATTGCCATAGAGGTTGTCAAGAATAAGTTAAACGCTAACGGATTAAGCAATGAGGCCGTTGTTAGAGAACTAATTAGAGAAGCTACCGCAGAAAAAAATCTTGCTGTTGTTTATCTAGGCTGGAGTCCTTTCTTATAACTTCGGTGTTTATACACTGTCATTCAGCAGACTGTGTTTTGAAGTTGCCACTACCAATGAACTTCTAACAAGTTCACAAATATCCATGTCTCTATTTCAAAGGATTACACTGCATCTGCTTAGTCGAATAGTCAATAGCAAGAGAAGCAAAAAGCCAACTGTATAGTACACACCATTTTATTCATTAATGAAAGATAACGTTACATAAGACAGTAGCTAGTGGAGTAATGAGAGCACGGCCAGTGAGCAGTGCAGCAGTCACCGCTGAGCTTACTTGTAATTATTCCTAGTATTGGATCTTACCTATATCTTTTTGCACACTGCTGCTGTTGGAGTCATTGATGCTATTTCCGCTATTGAAATTGATGTTGCTGCTGTTGGACTGGCCTCTGGTTTGGTTATTGTAACCTCTGTTCTGGTAATTTCCACCCCTACCGCCATTGTAATTTCTTCTTTGACCACCAAAAGATCCACCTCTATTATCTCTATTGTTGTTATTACTGTTGTTGTTGTTGTTGTTGTTGTTGTTGTACCTTCCTTGACCCCCTTGGCCGTGAGTATTATTGTTATACCTTCCTTGACCTCCTTGCTGTTGCATCTGGAGGTTTTGCTGCTCCTTAAACTTATCTATGATCTCATTGCTCATTCTCATATATTTGATCTGGTTACCTTTGATGTAAACCTCTTTCAGCTTGCTGAAGTTTTCACCCTGTGCATCTACTGTGACCGCATCATCAAGGATGAGGTTCATCCAGGAGTCACAATTGTTCAAAGTACCATTTATGGATGCACCTGACTTGAGCTCCACCATGATGGGCTGGCCCTTGATTGAGGTTAATAGATATAGCGGTAACATGGATGCTTGAACTCAATTGTATCTTATTAAAGAATTGGTAGTTTAGTCTCAATTTTAAAATTGCTTATTGGTTTACACCTCCGAAGACTGACTTTTTGTGTACATATATATGTAAAATTGAGTATTAACCATTGCGGATTCCCTTCAAGTGGTTTAGTCCGTTGGCGAGAGATATATGGGAAGGTCAAAAGTTGACATTTGAGATATCACAGCTCATTACGTGTTTAACTGCGTAATCAAGGATAAAGTATGTGGGAATTTTTACACACCTCTGCACCATATCCAGGTTGGAGATTCGGCAATAGACGATGTCCCGATACTACTATACAATTACAGCTCTCTGTACGGGGGAGAGGGTATGTCTTTGCCTCTGTTTGATCTTTATTCTCCTTCTTTCTTCTACTTCTTATCAAAGGCTGATTTGAATTAGCTTGTATCATTTATCATTATTGCACCAAATTACTGTTATTTCCCAAGGCCATTGAAGGAAATCATTCTGCCAATTGGTCAGTGAACAAACCACCCCAACATCACCATTTAAGAAGAACTTATTTTTTGACAAGGAGTTTGCAGGATCAATTCACTTTTCATACAAATACCATTCTTCACCACGACTATGTCACCCCTAGATCCATCTTCGAGTAGGTGCACTCTACTCGAAATGCCAAACCCTGATTCAAAGGATAAGAGACTAAGGCTAGACGTGAGGACAGGCTCCACCTCCTATATTTATAAGTCAAGAATATTGGTGTTTGGTGGCTTGACGATACCTTTAAATCTGTTACCGGACTTTACCATACCAGACATTCAGACCCTTTTAGATGAAACGCTTCAATCAACTGGCCAACACTTACATGAAGACTACAACGACCATTTATCAGGAGAATTCTTCTCGTTGAATCTGATTGAGAAAAAGTGGAGCCATCTTGTTGCAAGAGACGAAGTGCAGTCTAGACCTTGCCCCCGAATGTTTCACGCCATGCAGGTTCATGATAACTATGTGTTTATTTCTGGAGGACTGAAATTCAATAAAGAAAGAAAACTTGAAGTTTTGAACGACTTTTGGAAGTTCGACATGTTTGATAGGTCCTGGACCTGTCTATACGAAGATGGTAATGATTTGATCATCAAACGGTACAATCATAGTGCGATTTTTACTTCAAGCCTACAAGCGATTGGTAAGCCAACACATCATGGGATATACTTCAACGGAGGTCTGACAGAGAACAACGATTATGCTGGCATTGTTGAAGTCTACGATCTTCTTTCTGAAAAGTGGGACTCTGGAAGCAGCTTCCGTTTCAAAGAGTTGGTGGAGGATGACTCGTTCAACAGTGGAATCGACACCACAACCACAAAATCTGAGAACAAGGAACGGAATATGAGAGAGATCCCATTTAGGCTTTCCACCAATGATGGGGTGGTCACTGATTCTCTTGATCCCAAGATATCATACAAGCCTATAATATGCTACTGCAAAACAAAGGATAACAGGAACGAAGAGCCATTGGTGGAATTCATCGGAAATGGCTATGGTATCAGAAGGAAGCTGAATAAGCAGAACCAAACATCTATAAGGGATTTGAAGAATATTCCTTTTGAGTTGAACCATCCCACAATAGGCGACTTTGGAGAAAATCTAATTGTTACCGGTTTTATGCCCAATGACTTGAACATCTCTCTTTTTGTCTACCATAGGCCATCAACAAAATGGAGAAGATTACAAATATACTGCTCTCATAACACCTGGTCGCATAGGTTCTGGCGTGGGTTTGTTTGGAGTTCACATCACAAAGTTGTATTCATGGGTAACAAGGAAACCTCAAATACTTTCCCAACAATACAATTTTTCAGCATCATCATTTTTGTCTCATTACCATTCACCAACTCTTTTGGAATTGAATCTGATACAACTGTCAAAGAGAAGCGTATGAACACTCACGTGAATATGATACATCAATCGACACTACCCATCAAGCAAAATTCGGTGCCCTCGGGTGATTCTAGTGCCCCAACAAGTTTTGTTGCTTATTCGCACTACATTGCCCCTCAAATCAAGGTCAACTCGATAAGGTCAGTTTTCCCCCCATACGCAGTTGCGCTAGGAAAGAATGCCTTTGAAAGGTCATATGCCATGTCTGATTTTGAGTTGGTCTGTGCAGATGGCTCCACCATTCCAATACCGGTCAATTTATGCAGAAAGAGATGGGGACAAAAGTTTGATGAACTATTGAGCAAGAGCTATGCCAGGGCTTATGTGGATGTAAATGACCCCACAAGAGGTGCAAAGTCATACGACGACGGTACTCAAGAGAGTCCTTACCAATATCAGCAAATACATGGAGGTACAAATGCTTCAAATCCCAATAACGACAATCGGAATACTTCTGACTGTGAAAGCCTGCAATCAGTGAAGAAGACCATGAGCCGTTCATCCAAGGAAGAGCTTTCTCTGAGACCAACCAAATCAGGCGGAAATGTCGCACCACAGTTTAGGCACCCTTTCCAAGACAAAGAGAGCAGGAGATCTCCTGTCCCATCTGCACCTAAAATTGATTCACCAAGTATGCCGAGTTCAAGGCGTGGGTCTGCAGCCATATCTACGGTGCCTTCAAAGAAGGGCTCCATCAGCATGAGCCAACCAGTGAAAAGGGAGTCATTATCTGTTCCGCAATCAAGGAGGAGCTCGCTGAGCCTATCTCAAACAAGAAGAGAGTCGGTCAGTTTTCCATCTCGCAAGGGATCCCTCACCCTGTCTCAATCAAGGAGAAGCTCCGTCAACATCCCTCAGCCAGACCTGGTAACTAGAAACTCCACGCTCAGGAGGGGTTCTGTGGCATCAGTGTCTTCTTCATCCTCTTCAACTAATTCAGTTTCTTCAGCATCACTAGGAAGAAGCGGTATCGTGGGTGCTTACCAAGCACAGTCAATCACTTCTCCTCCTTCTGGGAACCATGCGTTGCTAGTCAACAGCTTGCCGCCTCCACCACCAATTCCGACGATTGATCCACCTCCTGCTATTCAATACCAAGGGCAGGGTTCTTCTACGTTTTCAAAGTTGACTCATGCCCAACACCACGACTTTCCAATGGGATTGACCAACTCTTCAAGTTCATCACTGCAGTTCAAACCTTTCCCTCACTCTAGCACGATGACTCCACTTCCATCCAGCAGATTATCGATTCAACAAGCACCAATGTCATTTTCTCCAAGTTTCTCACCCAGACCATCGGTATCTATAACTGCAAACTCCACAATGAGTACTTCACCCTCAATGGCATCAGGTAGTGGGCTTGCATCTACTTCGGCCTTTAGAACATCCACAAACGAACAGCCTATTGACCCTCTGACGTCAGGAACGTCAAAGAATGCTGGTTATAACCCTGAAGACCACATAAAGTTCCCAACAGGAGAAAATGCTATCATTGATGTCAGATACATGCCTAGAGCGCTATGCCTACCGTTCAAGAATGATACTGTGAGAGCTTTCTCTGAGTTCTTGTACACAGGTCAAGTTGGTTCTAGTTGGAAGATTGCTCCTACTGCAATTGAGGTTTTGATGGTTGCCAAGTTCTATGAAGTACCGTTATTATACGATTTGATCCTCGAGATATTGTTTGTCATTATCGCCAAGAAGGAGGTTCAGCTAGTCAAGGATGCGAACAAGTTGAAGTTTGACTTTGTCACCAATGAAGTCCACGTCACCAAAGTGTCTGAATTCAGCGAGGGTATCAGCGGTATTGCGGCAATCGACCAGTTCACCAACTACTTGACCAAGTTAGATGATGGTTTGATGGATTTGGCTTTGTTGAAGAGAGCTTCGAAAGTGGCTAGACGGTCTTCACATTCCGAAGGTTCAACAGGTACACCCACCGCCCATGGATCTATGTCAACATTGAAAGGTTTCGGCGCATCTGAAAGCTATGCTACAACACCAACAACTCCATCATTTGAGCCTCTAGTAGGCGGCTTCGCTGCTTCAAGAAGAAAGTCATTGGGATCTCCATCCAGGCTAAGAAATAGTATTGTTGCCATGACGAACAATGATACCAACAACAACTTGAGCAGTTCATCCAGTGATGACACGTCCATTCGTGACTCCAAAAGGTTGTCACGCAAAAACTCAAAAACCGGCTTACAACACCCACAGCCTCAAAAGGATATGAGGTCAATCGATGACAAAATGAGCGATGGGAGTGAAGACTCTGAAAGTAAGAACAGCAGCACGGAAGATTCTGAAGCGATGAGGGAGACAATTGGACTTATTGATGAGCAAGTTTATGGCACTAGCGGTAGCGATGATGACCTTAAGGGTAACGATGCCACACTGGCTACACCAGGGGTCAAGTTCCAAGATTCTTTCAATGCCAAGGGTGGAGGATCCAAGATTGAGAACTCAACAAAAAAACATCATGAAGTTAAGTCATGGCCAACATTTGAGGAATTGACAGCACCAGATGCCATTTGTTCTGACACTATCATTGATCTTCTAGTTGAGGTTGGGGCGTTGACCAGCGATTTGAAATTGATGCTTAGGGCGTTGAACGCTCGTGAGATGTCCACCAAGTTGAAAAAGGAGAGAAAAGATTTGGATCACATCTTACAGAAGAGTTCATATGTTCCATCTAAAGCGTCAAGCGTGGTTCCGCCAAGAGGGAAGCCAGAAGGTACAACCAAGGAATCCACCAACGACGGGAAGGCAGCCCAGCCGTTGCCAAAAGCACAATCACAGCGGCCTCAACAGTCAAAGAGCAGTTCAATGTATCACGTTGCGAATTCTGAGGGGCTCTCAAGAGCTGCATCTACATCTTCAAGTGGTTCAGAGCAATCGAAAATGCCGGCTGTGGATTATCACTCTATGTCTGCATTGTCATCATTTTCACCCAAACCAGAACAGAGGAAAATGATGGCACAATCAGAGTCTGCAATGCCGTCGCCTAGTAAGCCCACTGATCAGGCACCAACATTCTCGTTACAGAATACGCTGTCCAACTTTGCGTTCAATCAGAAGCCACAACAATCTGAGGAAGAATTACCACGTCAGCAGCAGCAACAGCAGCATCAACCTTCTGGTGCACCATCAGCCATATCGACTCCTAAGATGCGCCCACTGACAGGACTGCCATCAATCCCAGCTCAGGAGTTGACCAAAGTGATCTCTAGCTCATCTGCAAACGCTAGAGCGTTGTTGGCTCACGACAAGTCGTCTTCAAGTCTGGCGAAGATGCAACATTCAACATCGCTGAGTGTTTCGATGTCTAATCTTTCTATCATTAGCGGTAACGATTCCCACCCTTCGTCTCAAAGCAATTCGGTCTTGTCAAGTACTATGACTGGAACTACATCTGAGTTGGATCAAGGGATAAATGCTAAAAAGAAAAAGGGATTCAGACTTTTTTCGAAGAAGAAGAAGAATCAGTAGCTTTTGTCTGGCTGTGTTAACATACTTTTGTTTGACTGTACTCTGTATAACTTTTCAACCATTTGGTTTGACAGTTTGTCATTTTAGGACTTATCTATCTGTTATTTTTTTAAAGGGACGCTTATCTGCTTACTCTTCTTCTTTGCTACTGTTCTTGTGTCGTTCGGAATGTTATGTGATAGAACTTTGTAAGGTCCCTATCTTGTAGGCTGAAAGGACATGGGGCTGCACTAACGTTACACTGCAACACACACAAACAGGTACCAGTTTACTAAGCTACCGGGCTAGTTATTTCAAATTGCCTACACCAAAGTTATTTCCTTCAAAGAACCCCCATTATGAGTAGGAGGGTTGGTTATTGTTCTACCTGGAAGGCATATTACTTCTCTATATTTTAAACCTGTGCCTGGCTTTGGTGCTATTTAGTACCATTTAAATGAAGGATTATCCTGATCGACCCATTACGTGATAATCTGGTGATTGTACCCTTACATTGTATTCTAAAGCCCTTAATGCGGCTTTACGGCGTGAATTGATCTGACTTGCACAGCCTTTGTTCTCGGGAATTTTCTTAAAGATTCTTTTGAAAAAGAGGACCAGTTCTTGCATCCTGCGGTTCATTACTCTTGGTGGAACTCAGTACGCAAAATGGCTTTGCTTTGGTGGTAGAAACGCATACAAAGTGCTTGTAGGTGAGCTACAGAGCACACAAGAAGGGTATCGTTGAAAACTTTCATCTTTCCTATTTCCTATGGCTGTTGTTTGAAGGTAACAGTTTGCTGCAGGAAGGCGGCCAATACAAAGAGTGGTGTTTGCCCAGTGGCTTAGTATACTCGTTCGTGCTGGACTCAACACCGCTTGCATAGGTACCGGGGTAGCTGCCGGTGCAGCCCCGTGACCATAGCTGACCGTGAGTTGAAGTTTCCAATCTAGATAACGATATGGAACCACTCATATACCAATATAGACTAAAGCCAGATAAGCATGGAACTCAATTTTATATATATAGATGGATCCCAAAATACCAACCGACAATAATATCAAGTTGCCAATCAGCCGAAGTTCAATTGGTATCACTACCGACCAGACCACCCGTGCCTTTCAGGAGTTGCAGGATTCCAATATGCCAAGAATTAGATTGGTATGATGCTGGTGGTGGTTGATTTTTGCGAGCCAAACTGATATTATATATATACTGCATCTTGATGTCACATACCTACAAGCTGTATGTATTTAGAGATGTATATATATAAAAAGAAGGGAAAGTGATGAAGATTGATTAAAAGAGGATTTGACAAGTAGGAACGGTCATTCCCTATTCGTGGTTCCTTTCCTGCTGTCCGTCCACAGGGTGCGGCTGGGATATATTTTAACAGGGTGGGGAAGTCCCCCTCTCTCGTTCAAGTCCCAAAGCGGCCCCTTGTCAGAAATGACCTTCTGCAGGCAGAGTGGAAACAAATTTTCATGGCACGGCCAAGTTTGGAACCTCGGGACCAACACTGACTGATGTCTACACTTTCTGTTCGGTTCTTCGTCGGATGGGTAATGAATGCAACAGTAACGTTTTAGTCGTAATCATCTCAACCGATGTCCCAACTTGAATGACAATTATACGAAATGAAAAAACACATCATTTGTCTCCACCAGTGATTGGCTCAAACTGATTTCGGCTCCTTTTCCCTTCTGTGTCCTGCCTGTTCAATCTATTTAACCGAAGCGGCTTTAACAATAGAATGACTTCAACAGAACAGCAAAACAGCAAAACAACAATAGTACCTCCAACGTGGGATTAAATTTTTCTGACAGTCGTCAGGTGAACCACCACAAAACAGGAGAGAAGATCTCTTTTGGATTTCTCATTGCCATAGCGGAATGGACAGCGATGAGTGGACATGTGATATTTCTTCACCATATAAAGAGCTATCCATATAACCAAATCTATTGCCACACTACTAATACCCTCTACTAATCGAGGAAAGAGTGAGAGTGAGAGTGAGAGATAGATAGACGAAACACTTAGGAAAACCTTATTGACACTCATCCCAATCACACATTCAGAACCATGTCAAGGATTCTAGGTGTACTAAAGGACACATTCATTCCAGTCCCACCGAGGCACGTGTATAACCTACACTCCTTAGGCTCATCAACCACAAAGGACAAGTTAGAAGACGCTAACCAGATCGATTACGAAGTCAACAACGATACGTCCTCAACATTCATCTCAGCAACATATGAGACGGGCTACACGCATCGTAGGTTGAACGCAAGACAGATCTCACTCATTGCCATAGGAGGTACCATTGGAGTCTCGCTATTCACAACGATTGGTACGGTGGCTTTAGTCAATGGTGGCCCACTCTCGTTACTCCTAGGGTTTTCTCTGTGGTGCATTCCTGTTCTTATAGTCACCTCGACATGTGCTGAAATGGTGTGTTATTTGCCTATCCGTGGAGCACCGTTCTGTATATTTGCGGATAGGTTTGTCGATGAGGCATTGGGGACGATGAGTTCATGGAATTTCTGGATCTTGGAGTGTGCTTTGATTCCTTTTGAATTGACTTTGTTCAACACGCTCTGCCATTTTTGGAGAGACGATTATTCTCCTGCTATACCTATATCTGTTGAGCTCTTTCTGTATTTCATGATCAATGTTAGCGCTGTCAAGTGGTATGGAGAGTGCGAATTTTATCTCTGCATTGGCAAGGTGGTTTTGGTGCTAGGATTGACCTTGTTCACGTTCATCACCATGGTTGGCGGCATAGGTGGGAATCCACGGTCGTTGTATACCGCTCATCAGGCCTACGGTTTCATGAATTGGAAGGCGTCTCCCATCATGTTGGAGTATATACATACTGGAGCATTGGGTAGGTTTCAGGGATGGTTATCGTGCCTCATCACTGCTTCGTACATGATAGCCGGTCCTGAGTATGTCTCGATGACTGCCGGTGAAGCCATCAATCCTCGCAGGATCTTGCCTGGTGCTTTCAAATCAGTGTTTTTTAGATTAACCTTCTTCTTCATTGGAGGTGCTCTTTGTGTTGGGATTGTCTGTAATGCCAGGGATCCTCTACTACTCGAAGCCATTGCAAATGGAGCTGCCGGCGCTGGTTCCTCTCCTTATACCATTGCCATGTACAACATGAACATCAAGGTGCTACCTGATATTGTCAACGTGCTATTGATCACCAGTTCCTTTTCTGCTGGTAATTCATATACATACTGTTCTTCAAGGACACTATATGGATTAGCCATGGAAGGTAAAGCACCAAGGTTCTTCCGCCACTGTAACAAACAGGGTGTTCCAATATACTGCGTTTTGGCATCGTTGGCTTGGGGTTTTTTGGGATTTTTGCAGTTGAGCGAAGATGCCAATGTTGTGTTGAACTGGATCATCAATTTGATTACAGCTTCTCAGTTGATTAATTATTGCGTTATTCTTGTGACATATATACATTTTAGAAGGGCTGTCAAGGCTCAAGATCTGAAAAGAGAGATGTTCACCTATAAACATCACTTTGAGCCTTATGCTTCAGCTATAGGTTTGGCGATCATTACAGTCATGGTTGGATTGCAAGGATACACGGTGTTTTTGCCAGGTAACTGGTCTGTGGAAACATTTTTGTTTTGCTATTTGATGGTGTTTGTTGATATTGCCATCTATATTGGATGGAAGGTGTTGAAAAGGACAAAGTATAAGAGCAACCCCAAAGAGGTTGATCTTGTGAGTGGGCTGGACGAATTGGAAGCTCATGAGAATTTGCTACAAAGGGAAGAAGCAGTAACAACGGCAGCAGACGGTAAAAAGAAAGCGGTTGGGATTTTTAGAAGAATATTTAGAGTTATTCTTGCATAAGACTTTATCCTTATAATTTGAAAGAAAAAGATTAAAGATTATGGTCACCTATTTACTAAGCGAAAAGAATGAAGCTGAGAATCTGCATATTATTGATGCAGTATCATTCATGGGGATTTCTCATATCCAAATTGGTAAGTGGAAAGCTTGAAAAGGGGGGGGGGGGGGGGGGGGGG